>PVKS010013431.1:0-17537 GCA_004027875.1 Aplodontia rufa | reverse complement strand
GGCTTTCATTGCTCTGACACATAGTTGTGTACGTGGTGCTGGGGTTTGAACCCCTGTACTTGTGCATGCCAGGCAAGCACCATAACCACAGAGCCACCACTCCAGCCCACACATGTCCCCTTTCAATCATTTCAAATATGAGAACTCATTCCTGTCCACATTTGTCTTGGCAACAGTATTTCAGTAGGAAGAAGCATGAATAGCACCTGACAGGGATATTCCACTGCTTCCCCAAGCATCTGTCGTATCAAAGGAAGCAAAGACTGGGGAGGTTTTGGAGCTTTCACATTTCTCTTCATTTATTTGTTATTGTTTTTGTTTTAACATCTGATGTTCATGCTCTGAGAAATTCTGATTCATTTTGGACTCTGCAGTCACTTTGGAAGGCTCATGAACCAGGTTCCTGCCACCAGAGTAATGAAGTATAACTATGGGACCATTCAGATTCTAGTACAGCTACCAGCTGTTGTAGCCTCAGCAATTCACTTAAATTCTCAGAATCTCATTTTCCTTATCTGGTAGGTTGTAGCAAAGATTGCAAACATATTACAATATCTATTACATAATAAATGGTCAATAAATGATAGCAATTATTATCAAACCTAGATTGCCAGCTTTCTAAGGGTATGGTATTATGTTTTCTTTATAAAGTTCAGATACTTATAATTTTCTAAATATTCATGAGACAGTGTTCAACAGAGAGAATACCATTCTTACTTTATAAATAATAGGGAACACAAGAACAAATGCTTTCCTCCGGTTGGCAGAATTGGAGATAGAGTCGATGACCATGTTATCAAGCAAGGTGACTAGTCTACCAGTCAGATTGTTGGTTTTGAATTGTGGTTTCCACCCTGTGGGCTGAATTCTTGGTCAAGTTACTTGATATCCTCTTCACTCAGTCTCTTTATCTGAAAACAGGGCATGTTCACTGCATGGATAAAACAATGCATAGATGGTCTTTAGTCAGAGCCCAGCATATTCTAAAGGTTCAATTAAGGCTTGCTATTATTGTTGTTGGCTTCATTATCACTGTTCTGACTCATGCACCAACTTCTAAAGGAAGTGACAGTGGCCAGCAGGTTACATGTAACAGAAATGAGATGACTCAATTTGGGAAGAAGCGCAGCTTGTCTAGGAAAGAAGCACAGATGGGGCCAAGGACAGCAGCCTCTGGAAACACAACCGTGTTCATTGCCCAGTGGACAGAGCACATGCTGATGTCCAGCACTTATTTACTCAACATTGCGTTAGGTAGCTGTAGAAGTCTTACATGAAGGAAAAAGTAGAACCTTTGAGGAACTATGGTCTGGGTGGGGAGAGAAGTCTTTGTGAAGATGGATACTGAAGATGTGTCCTTAAGTGCTAATCTGCATGCTTCAGTCTGTTCTTTGAGTAGGAATTGCAAGGGGGAGAGGGCAATAGTGTCCTTTATGTCCTATTCTTTCTGAAGGAGAATAACGCCATTTGCAATAATATCTTCAAATACAAATAGCAGTGGAAGTTTCTTTTCTGCTAACGTAAAAGCCAAACCTTTTAATCCTGGTTTTTCTAGCAACAATCCAGAATGTAACAAATATGCAGAGGATGAGGAAGTGGATTATTCAGGAAAAAGTGTAGAAGTTTCAAAAAAGTTTCTTTATAGCATTCTTTTTCAATTCAAATCAACAAGGGCTTACTGAACAGCCCCCCTGTAATTGGTACTGTGCTAGACCCATGAGATACAGAAGGAAAAAGACACAGTACTGTCTGCAAGGGCTGATTCACATTCTAGTGGCCATGTGGGACTATCAAGGAATACATTTCTAAGACCTTTCTTTTTCTGTACTCATGGTAAGAAACTGTCTGAAACAGCAATACTGAATAGATAGGAAGGTGTGAGAGAAAGGGAGACAAAGGTGTAAAGTTACATGGAAACTACTTTGGAAGTCCTTATACTACTTGAAGTGACAGATGTAATTAGACTGCTTCAGTGTTTTAAATGAGAAGCCAAGGCAAGGGATGAGAAGAGAGGTCATTGGTGGAAGCCCAAGAGTGACCTCAAGTCTAAGCTGAGTCCTGGAGAGAATGAAAGATCAACAGAAGATGGGAAGGTATACTAAGTTTTATAGTTTGGATATGAGTTATCCCCCACCCCCCAAAAATGTGTTATACAATGTAGCAATGTTCAGAGGAGGAAATTATTAGATTATGAGGGCTGTACCTAAAGTAGGTTAATCCATTTGATGGATTAATATTTGAATAGATTACAGGGTGATAACTATAGTCAGGTGGGATGTGGCAGGAGGAAGTAGGTCCCAGGGGACTGTGCCCTTGGAGATTATATTTTGTCCCCAGCTCCTTATTCTTTCTCTACTTTCTGGCCACACCCTTCTGCCATGATTTTCTGCCTTATCTCAGGCTCAGAGCAAGGGAGTTGGCCAACCATGGATGGAAACTCTGAAAACATGAACCTAAAATAAACTTTTCCAAATCAAAGTTGTTCTTACCTGTTTGTGTTTTTGTATTGGGAATTGAACCCAGGGGTACTTTACCACTGAGTTATATCCCTAGCTCTTTTTATTTTTTAGGTTAAGACACCATCTCCCTAAGTTTCTTAGGGCCTTGCTAAATGCTGAGGCTGGCTTTGAACTTGCAGTCCTCCTGCCTCAGCCCCCAGAGCCACTGGAATTATGGGTATGTGCCACCATGACCAGCTTGTCAGACATATTGATTGCAGTGACAAAAATTTGACTAACACCAGGCAAGGAGCAGAATACACAGAAGCACAACAGGGTCCTGTTGCTTGTGTGGAAGGGGTTCAGAAATAGCCAAGCATTCTGAAGATGTAACACAAGAGGAGGAGGTGACAGACAGAAACCAAGCCACAGAGGTCCTACCCAGACCTGATAGACAGCATTATCTTACCTTAAGGGTGAGACATCCATCACAGGGTTTAAGGCAGGGGGGTATGATGGTCATATATATGTATATATATATACACACATAAACGTATATATATATATATACACACACACATAAACGTATATATATATATATATATATATATATATATATATATATATATATGACCATCATACCCCCCTGCCTTAAACCCTCTGATGGATGTCTCACCCTTAAGGTAAGATAATGCTGTCTATATATATAAGAGAAGACTATATCAGTAAAGACTGAGAACTGCTATGTGTAACAGTGGCTTAAGCAAATATGGGTTTGTTTTTCCATATAGTGATGGATTTAGTAACAGGCAGTCACTGACTGGCTCCGATATTCGTCTCCTTTCTGTGTTTTGCTTTGCTGTGATTTTGTCCTCAGTTATCTTCTCATGGTCAGAGGATGGCTGGTTGAGATCATAACGTGGCATCTGTGCTTAAGGCAGCAAGAATGGGGAAAGACTCAACTCTTTCCTTTATCATCGGTTTAAAGTCCTTCCAGAAACCAGTAGATTTTTGGTGGTTAGGTCAGGATTATGCCAGATGGCCACCTCTTCCTGCAAGAGAAGCTAAGGAAGCAGTAATCTCACTCCTACAACAGACATAGGAAAGGAGGAGGTTGGAAATAAGCAATGGGTAAGCCAACCTATCATATCTGCCACAAAAGCTATCAGGTCAGAGAAGGAGAGGACCTGAGATAAGATAAGGGTGACAAAGGAGAAGCGACTGTTGCTGCCATTTGCAGAAACTGAAAACTCAGAAATTCTGAGCAGTGGATCTAGCTCCCCTAGATGTGGTGTTGCGTGTAATCTCAGGGGGGATGCTTGGCAAGGAATTGGATCAAGTTCAAAACTCAAGGGATGCCTTTGAGGGTCATTAGAATGTAGGTGGGAGACACGGCCACCAGAAGAATCAAGACATTTAAGAACAGCATGGAGAAAGAAGAGCAGCAGGCCATGGTAATGCTATGTTTTCACACAATAGAGGAAGAAAATGAGAAATTCACAGGAAATCTCACACACGCATAAAAAATAGAGAGGTAAAGGAATAGAGAAATTTTTTAAAGGAGTCCTAAATAGGGTCACAAATACCAAAAAGTTCTAATAAGATTAATAACTAAAAAGAGCCTGTAGTGTTCGGTCATTTGATGTCCCCGCTGGTCTTTCCCTGGTTTCCCTACTCTGCCTGAACCCTCTGGTGATGGAGATAGAACGGTTCTTCTGGCATTAGAGTGAAGGAGGGCAGGAAGCAAGTATAATTTATTTTCAGCAGAGGTTCTTCAAAATAAAAGAAATAAAACTGGGGTAATAAGGAAGTAGAGTGTGTAGGTAAGCTTTTTGTCACAGTGACCAAAACACCTGACAAGGACAAATTAACATTGGAAAAGTTTATTTCAGGTAATGCTTTCAGAGTTCTAGTCCTTGGTGGGCCAACTCCATTCCTCTGGGCCTGGATATGAGGCAGATCATTGTGGCAGAAGGGATATGGCGGAGAAAATCTGTTTAGCTCATGACAGTCAGGAATTAAAAAGAGGGAATGAGAATCCAGGTGGACAAGATACAATCCCGAAGGGCATGTCCCACACACCTACTTCCTTCAGTCACACCCTACCTGCCTTCAGTCGGTTACTACCTAGTTAATCCAAATTAGTGACCCAGCAACTGTGTTAATCCATTGATTAGGTTAAAGCACTCACCAATTAATATTTCACCTCCTGTATTAACACAGGAAATGTTGTGGGGCACTTCATATCCAAACCACATCATAGAGAAATTTAATTTTGTTTTTATAGGTAAGACTGGTACATATGTAAAGGCAAAGGTGAAGGAGCCAGCAATGAGGTTGAAGATACAGGAGACTATCACTGTGAAGGGAAAAGGCATGACCCATGGTCAACCGCAGTCCAAAAATATTAAATGGAAAATTCCAGAAAAAAATAATACCTAGCTTTTAAATAATTTTTATCAAGGCATATTGTTATGATTATGCTATTTTTATTGTTGTTAGTCTTACTATGTCTACTTTGTATATGAAAGTTTATCATGGGAAGGTATGTACAGGGAAAGTTGTAGTATATATAGTTGTTCTATACTACCCACAGCTGTAGGCACCTGAAGAATGTATTCTGCAGATAAGAGGAGGTGGTGCACTATAATTATGTTTGGCTTTGACTAATCTCAGTTCATCTGCCAGCTTGAAAGGAGCAGTCCACCACCCCTGAGCTTACTTACCTGAAAAATATGGAATTTCTGAAACCAGGGAATAAAAGCAAATGTGGGAAGAAAAAAAAAAAAAAACCAAAGCTGTTTGTTTGTCTTCATCCTTAAAAATTTCATGGCAAAATCACACACGCAGTGATTTCTATCAAAAGATTGGAAGGCTCAAAGTATCTTCATATTGTGCATTTTAGTTCAAATACTTTCTCACTTCATGGTTTTCTGTAGGCCTAACATAATTTCAATTAAGCCTGAGTCTGCAAAGACATGGTAATTTGCTCCACTCTATTTTTTCCACATGCTAGCACACCCACCCTGGAATTTAATGGATAGTAAAGTTATGCAAAGAATCCCTGTGTGCAAATGAGAACTGGGACATTTTCTGTTAAGCCCACTTCCAATGCAAACACAGACACATATTGGGCAGTGCTATACATAGAACTTGCTCTTGAATACCTACACGTATTTGCCACACTGTGGAGCAAATGTGCTTTCATTCTTCTGATTAAAATAACAGGAAGTATCATCATTCTTGAAGCCTTGGTATTTGTAACAGAAATGTAACCACAAAAATATATTTATAGTTATAAATATATTTGTAACTGTGGGGACTCTTGAGGTCTATTGGCAAGGCATCTGGTACCATCCCTGGATTGGGATAGAAAGTCCTACATTGAAATAGTCTTGCTTCTCAAGCAATGCTTGATCTACAGGGAGGACTCTCTCCAAGAGAGCTAAAAACTCCAGAAGTCCTCTATAACCTCCAGTCTGAAAGGGGCCTCTGCCTGGCGGTCATGGAAAGTCTACTCTTGCAAAGGGAGCTGTGGATATAAGAGCAGTATTTCTTCAGTATTTACTTTGACCAGTGAAATTGCTATAATTTTTTTTCTATTCCCTGAGACACAAAGTGACATTTTAAAAGAGAAACCACTCTTTTGGTGCCACTGAGTTGTTTAAAAATAATATTAGAATGAAAGCTCAAAGGAATGTCTGCTTAGACACAGCTGTCCAAAGCCTCAAGAATTCAGCCACATTATGCAGACAGGGAAACAAGACTGCTCATTTCAGCCTCTTCTCCCTTGGATCCACTTTTTTGTACTTAGCATCAGATTCAGAACTAGTGACATCCTTTTGGTTCAAAGGCCTATTTTGCTGTTAAATGTGTGCTACGTTGCAGCCTTCTCTTTTCATGTTTCTGTTCTTTTCCTAACCAAATCATGAGCTCTTTAAAGTCAGGGGCTGGATCTTGCACCCCTTTATTTCCTGCAGAGTTATGCTTGTTAAGGCAAACTTGCAGGAAATCGTCATTGAACGGATGGATGAATGAATGAATGAACGAAAGACAAAAACTGGAAAGCAGTAGTAGGTGAGTTGCTAGGCAGCCTGGTAAAGAGGATTACAAGAGTCAGGTCAGATTAGCAGGAAGGTGGGGGAGGGGAAAGAATGTGTGTATTGAGTCAGGAAACAGGTCCTAGTCCCAGGCTGACTGGCCTGCCTTCGCTCATTTGCCACAGTTCCTAAACTTCCCATGAGGCAGGCAGGAGCCAAGCAAGCATTGTGGCAGGTACTGAAAAGGACAAGACAAAAGCCCTGCCTTCAGGGGGCACTGATGGTGGTAATGGGACCCAAGAAGATCAGGGTTATAGGAGATGTGTGTGACAGGAGTCATGTACATGACAAACACAGGGCACATGGGAGCAAGTTGGGACTTCTAAATCAGACTGTAGTTTTCAGGAAAACTACTTCTTCTTCTTCTTCTTCTTCTTCCTCTTCCTCTTCCTCTTCCTCTGCTTCTTCTTTGAGGGACAGAGAGAAAGACAGAGAGAATCCATTTTTATTTAGTTTTTCATGTGGCTTTCATTGCTCCAACTCCTCCTCGTGTACCTGCTGCTGGGATTCGAATCCGCATATTCGCACACGCCAGTCAAGCACCATAACCACTGAGCCACCGCTCCAGCCCTCCAGGGAAGCTTCTTGAAGGAGGAGAGTTTTGATTCAAGTCCTGAAGGATGAGTGGGTGTTGGTTTAAGACTGACTGGGAGGACTGTGGCTCAGAGCTTGGAGCACTTACCTGGCATGCACAAAAGATAAAAACTGGAAATTCAAATCAAATCCCAGTACCACATACACAACTAAGTGTCGGAGAAACAAAGGCCAGATGAAAAAAATGAAATGAAATTGATTCTTTCCCTCTCTCTCAAAAACAAAAACAAAACAAACACACACACACACACACACACACACATACACACACACACACAAAAAAAAAACTGGGAATATGACTGCGGATAAAGGGACCAGTACATGAGGATATTCTCCATCATAGAGCCATGTGTTCATATCAGAGCTAGTCTCAGCTGCAGGGTCGAGATGAATTTAGAGGTTGGCTAGAGCTATTTTGCAAAGGCCTTGTGGCAATTTAGTGCCTACAGGCAGAATTTTAAAAGTCAGACAGAAATGGGTTCAAATCACAGCTCTGGAATATATACCAGCCCTGTAACGATAACTGATTTAAAAAGAAAAGCATAAAACAAATAAAAAAACCTCTTAGAGGTTTCCTCAAAGTAGTGTCTAGATGTTTCAGTTATCTATTGCTATATAACAAAGTATCCCCAAACATAGTGTCTTAAAACAACATGCATTTATAATTCTCACGGTTGATGTGGGCTGGGAATCTGGGCTCAGCTTAACTGGGTCCTCGCCTGCAGGGTCTCTCACATGCTGCAATCAGAGTCAGCCAGGGTAAGGTGTCACATTCAGACTTCACTAGGGGAGAATCTGCTTTCAAGCTCACTTACATGGCTGTTGGAAGAATTCAGTTCCTTGCTGGCTGGTGGCCAGAGGCTCCCTCAGTTCCTTGCTATGTGTAGACATTAGCATGACAGCTGGCTTCCTCAAAAGTCAATGACAGACACTCTGCTAAGAAGTCAGAATAGTCTTACATGGCATAATCATTGAAGTGGCTTCTCATTACTATTGCCACATTCTATTGGTCACAAGCCACAAAATCAGCACACACTCCTGGGGCAGAGCTTATACAAGGCAGTAAACACAAGGAAATTGGCATTTGGGGGAGACCATCTTGGAGTTAATCTAAGACCTCACCCGCCCCACTGATTTAGCACCTCCAATCAACACTAGCTATGAAGATTATGCAGAATTGAGAGCAGGGAAAACTACAGGGAGCTAGTGGAAGAATTTGTATCAAGGAGTAACTTAAGGTAACATTGCACAACTCATCTTGTGTTTTTAAGCCTTCACTTTGTCTTTAGTAAAATGAAAACACCAGACTTCAGAACAAGTGAGAAAATAAATGTGCAAGCATAAATGTATTTTCGTTAAGAACAAATATATAACTTTGAGGAAGCAAACTGCTTTGGGTCAGTTTTCCATTTTGTTTTGATTCTTTGAGTCTCACAGGGTGGTGTCTTCAGTGTTTCTAGTGTTTGGTCTTATGGGTCCAGAGAGTTTGTATAGCTGGAAAAAAAAACACCTACAAAGAGAAATCTGTCTTTTGAGAGTCCCTTGAGGCATTTCCAAGCGTTTGCTTCCATTAAAATACCTTTGCTTCTAAGGATCCCATGGGGGGTCTGAGACAGAAAACAGACTATCTGGGAAATTTCAAGCTCTGGATAATAAAAATGGTAATAAAATCCCGTCCGGCTCCCGCGGCTTCGCAAAAGGGATGTTTACGGTGCATGGGGTTCTCCAAAACCCGCGCAGCTGCTTTCCAGGTTATGTGGTTTCCAGTCCTGGGGAGCGGCTCGGGTTACTGACTCCGTGGCTGCCCGCGGATGGTCGCAGACAGCAGGCTAGAGACCAGTTCGCCCGACGCCTGCGCCTCACTCTTTCAGGCCTGGTTCCCAAAAGGGATGCCTCACCCCGCGCCCCAAACGGAGCGCATCATACACTGGAACTCGGGGCCTTCGCTAGTGCTGTTCCCCTGGGAAGCTAAAGAGTACTGACTGGTCACTCGGGCATTTCAGAGGGTGGCTGAGTCCTCCCCAGCAGACCACCCTGTGGAGTGGGACGGAGCAGACCTCAGGAGTCAGTCCCCCTCTCCCGCTTGTACAAAGGCGCGCTTCTCCGCAGGGAGTCTCTGGGTGGGACAAAGTGGCCAGGGAGGCGGGGACAATGCCCCTTTGCTTCTCTTTCCTAGGGTGGGGAATTACGGGCGAGGGGCGCTTGGAACCCCAGGGCAGGACTCACACCTCCTAGCGTAACCCCACCACCCACTCTTGCTTTGCCAGCCCGGCGCGGGAATAGCGCGCCAGCCAGCAGCTGCACACGCCGCCGGGGGGTCGGTCCCTCCTGCGCGCTGAGATCATCTCCTGCAGCGTCGCTGCTAGGGTCCTCTTAAGCCTTATGGTCCCAGGGGCGGGGCAGTCCGGACCTCTGGGCAGCCCCGACCAGAGGGCGGGGGTGAAGCTCTCCCAGAGCGGAGGAGGAAGAGAAAAGAGCAGCCCCGAGCAGCCCCAGCCAGGGCTTTTACCTCGCCAGCGCTGCCGCTCCTGCGACCGCTGCCTTACAAAATTTAACGAGAACCAGATGTAGTGGCCGCTGCCGAACTTTCTCAGAGTGGGTGATTGGTCCCAGGTCGACGGCCTCAGCCAATCAGTGCGCTGGGCGGGCCTGCAGTCCCGCCCCTCCCGGCGTCCGCGGGGATCCAGGTTCGAGGCTAGCTGCTGGTGGACCCGCAGGCAGGCCGGACGCGCTGTGCAGCTGGACAACCCAGTGGCTGAGCAAGCATGCCGGGGCACCAGGCGGCCAGACGGCCTTCGCTGCCGTCGCCACCGCCGCCGCCGCTGCTGCTACTGGTGCTGCTGCTGTCGCGGGCCGCGGCGCTGAACTCAGGCGAGCTCTTCCCCTATGGGGAATCCTGGGGAGACCAACTCCTGCAGGAAGGCGACGACGAAAGCTCAGCCGCGGTGAAGCTGGCGATTCCCCTGCGCTTTTACGATGTCCAATTCAGCAACCTCTACGTAAGTTCAGCCCGCTTTTGGTGCGCGAGTCCGCTCATTTCTCTAGGTTCTTCGCAGGGTTCAGTGTAGTGACCATCTCACCCAGACCTTGCCTTCGGAAGGAAGGAAGTAGTCCACACTCTCGGCTCTCCCCCCAGGGGACGTGGCTTTGCAGCGATGCTGCTGCCCGACCCCTGCCATGGTAAGAATTACCCGGAGACGAAGAGTAAGAATTGTTCACAGCCACGTAGCGCACGGGGCAGAAAAGAAGGTGGGGTCGTTGAGGCGATCAGAGGGGTTTGCAGGACCGCGAGAAGGCTGTGCACCTCTGCAGACCTGGGATGTACCCTCCTCGTCCTCGAGGCTTTCTCCCCAGGGACATAGAGTTGCCCAGGGATGTTTGGGGAGTAAGAAAATGAACGAGTTCTAGGGCGCTTTGACCTAGTGCACGCGCTGTGGAGTAGGGGTAGGGGTGGGACCTCGGCTGTGGTTGTGCTGATAGCCCTGAACTCCCGCCAGTGAGGAAGGACAGGCTTCTTTGCTGAGCAGGACCCTTTCCTCCCTGCGGGACTGGGCGAGAGCGCACGGCTGGGCTGGGGTTGTGGTGGCTTCCCTTTTGCTTGGTACGACCGTCAGTCACTTTTTTGTCCTTGTCATCCCCCAGGTGGGCACAAACGGCATCATCTCCACTCAGGACTTCCCCAGAGAGACCCAATATGTGGACGATGATTTCCCTACAGACTTCCCCGCCATCGCCCCTTTCCTTGCTGATATCGACACGAGTCGTGGAAGGGGCAGGATCCTGTACCGCCAGGACACCTCCCCAGCAGTGCTGGGCCTGGCGACCCGCTATGTGCGCAAAGGCTTCCCGAGCTCAGCTGCCAGTTTCGCTCCCACCCATGCCTTCCTGGCCACCTGGGAGCAGGTGGGAGCCTACGAGGAGGTGAAGCGTGGGGTTCCACACTCTGAGGAGGTAAGTGGTAGGGGATGCTGCCCCGCTGAGCGAATCAGGGGATGGGCTTGAATTGTGAGTGGAACCCAGGGATTGGCTCCCAGTTTCTTGAGTCTGCTCTTGTGTCGAACTTGACGTTTCCTTTGGGGGTCCCAGAACTGAAGCGGCTTGGAAGTGGAGATGGCTGTTGTCTTTTGGTGTCTTCTGAGGCTTTAGCAAGGAGAAACTGCTTGGGGGATATGAGGACCTTAGGGCAGATGCAGAGGTCCTGGGAACATAGGCAGTTTACTGCTTGGTTGTTTATTTTTAGAGTCACCTCTAAGTACACACGAATTTCTAATTACATGTTTATTGAAGGAAAAATCAGAAAGTACAGGAAATTTAAAAAGAACAACCACTCATTTTCCTACCATTATTAAACATGTTTGTATGTACATTTTCTAGTTTTTTCTTTATGCATATCATTATTGTTGTTTATTAATAATAGTGAGTTCACACTACACATCCTTTTACATGACTTGGTTTTTCCACCAAATAGTATATTCTGAATATGTTTGATGTCAATAACTATATTTCTATAACACCCTGTATGATGACTGTGTAATATTCCATTCAGCATGTTTACGACAGTTTATTCAACCAGTACTCCCAGTAGTCATTAAGATTATTTCCATGTTTTCATTATTATAAATAATACCATGAAGTACTTTTCAAAAAGTTTCATCTTTGTACATCTTCTTACTTGACATCCAATAATCACAATTGATAGGCAATTGCTTTTTCTAAGGTACTGTAAAGCTTTTGCCCAATTGCCCTTGTGCAACACACATCTCCATAATGTGTTTTAGTGGAAAGGACAAAACAATTTAGGCTCCAGTTTTTGATCCCAGGAGCAAGATTTGAAGTACTCCAAATGAACAATGTGTAGGGCCAGGGCAGTTTGGTAAATGGCAAATTGCCTCATTCCTAGGAGTAGGTAAGGACTTCCTCCTATGAAACTAGACCCAAAAATAAAATGCTGTACTCCAAGGGCAAAAGTATTATTTATTTTAACTCATCAGAGTGTTTCTTAGCTATAGAAAGATAGCACATATCCTCCCTAAGGGGTTTAGAAGCTTGCCTAGTTCAAGATGGTGGCCATTCTTGTTCCATGGTTAGAATATGAGGACTATTTAACTTATACTAAGCAAAGATGATCTAGAATTTAAAATAATTCAGATTTATGTTTTGGGTGGTGGAGTTTTTTTTTTCCATTCAGGTTTTTGGGCCAAGTAAAATCTAGCTTTGTTTATTGAATAGGCTTTTTAATGCCTGGGTGTGACATCTCACTTATAAGTCAACAGAATGCCTTCCACGGAGACAAACATATTGTGTACCTTCTTTGTGCAAGGTGCTGGGCCAGGTAGAGGGTTGAAGAGAGCATAAAGAAAAACATGGCAAGGCTCTACCATTATGTTTCATTCGTTAATTTGTGTTTATAAGTAAAAAAAAAATTATTTAAAATTGTTATCACATGCTGATAATAGAAAATTTGAAAAACAAAATAAGAAAGCATTATTTATGATTCTAGTAACTGGAGGTCATCAATGTTTATACTTCATTATATATTCTTATTTTCTTTTTAAAAATTTTTATGTCTTAGGTATAACATATTTATATATGCATGTGTGTATAAATAACTTAAATTTAAGCATAGTTGACATTTATTCTTCTAATAAGCCATTTTTGTACACTATTAGGTCAGTACTGTGAAAGATACTATGAAAGGATATACTTTCACCATGGTTTGGTAGAGACATGAATTACTTTTCAATATGATAAATGTGGTGTCTTGACTTAAGGAGCCTGTCTCTAACCCTTCCTGTGTTGACAGGTTTCAGTGAGAAGTTATCTTTGAATCTGAGTTGGGTAGAGTAGATCATTCACTATAGAAGGGATAGCATGTATCACACATGTGCCATAAAGTGTAATGTGTTGGGGGCGTTGAAGAGGAAAGGTGACCATGCAGGAGGCTAGGAAGGCCTGGGGCAGAGGCAGGTCTTGCTCTGGGAGGAGTTTGGATATTTTTCATGGGCAGTGGGCTGCTCTTAAAGGATTTTAACTAGGGGGGTCGAGATGTTTTTGCTCTGTTGTTGTTTAAGAGAGACGTTTTGGATGATATTGAGAAGGTGAGAACGCAAAGGAGACTGACTGTTTAGACAATTATTAAACATGTTGTTGACTCAAACTGTTTCATTAAGTTCTTCTGAAAATACTTTATCATGCTGCCTTCCTATCACAATCCTACAAGATAAGTTCAAGAGTTAATGTTTGCATTTCACAGATAATAGCACATAGAAGATGAAGTGATTCTCCAGGACAATTGTAAAGGACTCTTTTGATGCCAATATCACTTCCAAATTAGTATTGCAGTACTCAGAAAAGAGTCCAGTTATGTGTGCTGTACATCTTACTTTCTCAACAGAGGGGAAAAAAAGAGAAAGTTGAGTTAGATGAATTGGAAGAGCAATTGTGTGGAGGCTGGATTGATGAAATCCTGCTAGAGCTTTCAGATCCCAGTTATATTGGGGCTTATTTGAAATAAAAATTATAATACAGATTAGATGACTTTTTTCATTACTTTTCTCAATTTCATCTATAGCTACTTCTCTTGTCAAACTTTCAGGGTGGTTGTGAAGTCAATGACAAGATAAAAACATTAGGGAAAAAATGGTTCTGAAAGGTTGTCCAGTGACTTTGGAAATGGTGGCCAGACTCAGTTTCTTAACCTGTAAAATGGGGTAGCAGTGCCCCCTTCCTTATGGGACTGTTGTGAGAATAAACTGAGGTGACATTTTTAAGTAGCTTTTGTAGTCCCTTCACCCACCCAAACTGTTTCCCTATTTTAGCTTGATAAGACCAGATTCTAGTTCTTTTGTTCCTCTATCTTGTAAAGATTATGTGATTCAAGTCCTTTGTGTAAAAGCCTCTTTAACTAGAGTGTTTTCTGAGTAACAACTTTTGTTTTTCTTTCTTTCTTTGCTTCTTTTATGGAAGGAAGTTAGGTTAGGGAAAGATTTGTAGAGTCTATCATTCTTTAACTTTTGTAGTCAAAAATCATCCTTTAGACATTTCCATATATTCTGAATTGGCTTCAGAATTTATTTCATTTTGAAAGGAGATGAGGATTCTGTTAGGACAGGGGATGTTTTTTCAATTACCCACATTGAAGGTTCTTCTGAATACTTTTAAGAGCCCTGGGACTTGAATTCTTGCTTTAATAGTTTTTTTTTTAATAGATTTTGGCAAACGTTAAACTACTTTGCTTGAAGGATTGTGTGAATCTTAACATGGTTTCTTAAATCTTGGCATACTAAGCTTATATTGCAAAGTTACTGGAAACTTGAAGTTAAGAGAGGAATGGCATCTTTACCACTCAAAACAATCAAGTTGGTGTTCTTTCTCTCCCTGGATGTTCACATTGGGTGTGTATGACAGGATGTTATACCTGATGTTGCAGGAATGTCAAGGTGTAATTGCAGCAGAAAAAAATGTTAACAGATAGTGTTTATCAATTCAATTAATTTGAGTTTTTTTTGTACTGTCATAAGCAATTCACAAAGAAGTCATGATGCTGACTTTTGAAGGACTTGTGGGAGATGTGAAAGACTAGTGTTTACTTTAGCTGTGTGTGTGTGTTTCCTGTTGTTCTCTGTGGTTTTGTTTGTTTATTTGTAGGGGAGGAGTATTGTAGGGTGGTCACTTTTAGGGATGGGGTTTATAGAGAACTGGGTTATACAGATCTGTGTAGTGTGTGGGATGTTTTTGTTGGCCTGAAATTTCAGTTGTGCTAAAAAAGACTTGAGAGAATGAATATTGAGGATGAGGTAGTGTGTGTGTGGTGGTGGTGGGGGGGGTTTGTTCTGATCTGGGGCCTGCCCTGAGAGAAGGCTGAGAGGACTGAGGCTGGACAGATGGGTGAGGGAGCAAAGGGTCAGTGATGAACGAGATGAGTAGGAGATTGCCCAACGGAGGCCTCCATGTGGGGACCAGGCATGTTGACTTGATTCAAAGGATGATAATCATTGACCAAGAAATCTGGACTTTATTGTAGCCTTTCAAC
Organism: Aplodontia rufa; assembly: GCA_004027875.1. NCBI lineage: Eukaryota > Metazoa > Chordata > Mammalia > Rodentia > Aplodontiidae > Aplodontia > Aplodontia rufa. The sequence continues at coordinate 2,373 of PVKS010013431.1, read as the reverse complement.
TTCTGAAGCTAGGGTTCGGAAGAGGGCGGTCTACAGATTATCAGGGAGAATTTACTCTGAGTCTAAGATATAAGTGTGAAGACAGAGAATTGAGACACATATGGAAAGTGGCTGGGAAAATGCTGAAGTTTCGCTTATATAACCGAAGTGTCAGAAAAGATATAATATTAGGGGTGTGATAGCATTGAGCATTTATATTTGAATTTCTAGTTAAGTTCTGTAGGATTTAGTGCTGAAAAATGAACAGGAGGAAATCAGGCATATGACAGTGTGCTATAGGCACTGAGATGAAGAATCACACTAAGGAATGGGGCTTGGTGTTCACACCAAACCCTGGAGGCCACAAGCCAATGATCCTATGACTCTAGAAGGCATGTGTCCCTAGGAAGACCAGAGGAACTCTGTGACCCCTGAAGGAGTCATCCTACTCAACTTTCATTTTTATTTTGGAAAGCCTCTATAGGCAAACCCCTTAGGGACAAGGAGGGCACTTTTCTGACTTTTTGTCAGATGGCTGGAATTAATTAAATGAATTGCAAAAGCTGGGGATCCTTAAGGGGCATGTTTTGTATCCATCAGCCTATCTCTGCTTGCTGTCACATCAGTACCGAGTGGTGAGTGGTGATGTCCTATACCTTCGTGGGGACAGGCAGACTCCTGCCTGCTTTCTGCTCAGAGTTCTGGCCTTTCTCTCTGATAACAGAGTGGGGGAAACCTTGAAGCTTGACAGCCGCTGGCTGATCCTGTGTACTGCATATCCCCCGGTGGAGGCCCCTCTCTCCTCCCTGGAATCCTGGGGAAGTTGGGAACCGGTGACCCTTGTGTAGGGTTTGGCAGCCCATCTGAGGGTTTCCTTTCAGAGCCTGAACATGTGGAGCTCTTGCAAGGGCTTGTATCTGGGAATTCGAGGACCTTTCCGGTCTGGAAGCCAGTCAAGGAGGGCTTAGGAGGAGGAGCCCTTCAGGATAGCCGTCAAGTGGGCTCTTTAGCAATTAGATGTAGAATTTTATAGAACTTTGCGAGTCATCATTTGGTGTGTGGGTGGTTTTGGAGTGTACTTTGGTATCATAAATTCTATTAAGATGAAGCTGTTTTCTTCCTTTGGTATTTGCCTATTTCAGGGGAGACAGGGAAATTAAACACTTGCTACCTGCTATGAGTGCTTGTCTCAAAGATGGTATATGAAATTGTTGAATAAACCCTAATCTGAATGAGTCTATTGGGTAAGTTACGGAGAGAATGAGATAATGTATAGGGTTAAGTACTCAGACTCCTGCAGTGAAAACCCAGCCACTCTGCTCCCCTTCACCCTTCACAGCCTTGTTGTTTCTCCCCATACCCCTACCCATCCCCTTCAGCTCCTCACAATCTATGCCACCACCTTATCCTACAGAATTTCTCCAAACTTAGAACTGGAATTTTCCCCTATCATACCTTGATTGTGGGCAGTTCACACCAGGAGATTTCAAAGTTTAGCTTTTAAAAATAGGATTCTTTCTCTCCCTGAAGACTTCTCTTTCCTGAGTTGAACTTTATTTATTCTGACTGAAATAAAACCCTGAAGTGATAGCATCCACATAATTCACGATGAAGTATATATTATGCACAGACATGAGGCAGAACGCTTTTGTTGACATTTGGCAGAGCTCTGGGCTTCCTAGCTGTGAAAGATTTTAGAAAACATGTCTTGCCTTCTGCTTTAGGAAAAGTCAAGCTTCGCTGATGAAACAGTGGACAGCCACAGCAATAACAAATGTAGATCCCCTCTTATTAGTTCATGAACTGAATGAATAAAATAAGAGAAAAAATAAAAAGGAAAGCAAGAGGATTTTATCGGAGAACTAAAGGAAAATTTGCATTGTATGTGTGTGTGTGTGTGTGTGTGTGTGTGTGTTTGGAGATTGTGCTCAAGAAAGCACTCTTCCACTGAGCTTACATCCCCAACCCATTTTAGAATTTGACGGTGGGCTAGGATCTTACTAAGTGACCATGCAGGCCTCAAACTTGCCATCCTCCTGCCTCCGCCTCAGAGTAGATGGGATTATGGGAGCATGCTGCGACTGCTTCCCATGTCATGTTTTCGTCCTATACTTTGAAATTGAACATTGAAGGGGAATTAACCTTAGAAAAGAGCTAGGACAACACAGGAAAAGAACCCAGGACGGACCAAAAGCACATTCTTTCTTCCTTTGCTATTTTATTAAGTGTGATATTCTTCTCTGTACCTGGCAAAATGGGGAGGCAGTGATATGTGCCAGTAAATGATGTTTCTAAGAGTCCTGTTATTTATGAGATAAGCAGCTTTTAGACAATACCTATGCAATTCCTTACTAGATTATAAAATGAGAGAGAGGTAGTGTCGGAGTCCTAAGT
>PVKS010013430.1:32350-50944 GCA_004027875.1 Aplodontia rufa | reverse complement strand
GAGAGAGAGAGAGAGAGAGAAAGAAAGAGAGAATCAATTTTATTTAGTATTTCACATGGCTTTCATTGCTCCAACACTTCCTTGTGTATGTGGTGCTGGGGTTTGAACTCATGTCCTTGCACGTGCCAGGCAAGCACCACAACCACTGAGCCACTGCTCCAGCCCCTCTAAGTCATTATAAGCTCTGTAAACCCTTCCCCTCCATCTGGGATGGTAAAGTAGAATGTACTATGGGCATTCATTCAGCTTCCCATCTTCCGATAAAAATAAGAACTTGCGCTGAATATGCAAATGCTAATGTTTTTAAAAATAAATAATCAAGGCTGTGACTTGAATAACTAGAAACAGAGGGGAGTAGCTTTCTGTTTCCCTTTGAAATGCACCAGGACATTTTTGTGATTCTAATTTTAACTAAAACCTATTTATTAAAAAAACTCATTTAAAAGTATGGTTTCTAATTATAAATATTGGGGATGGACCCAGGAACACTTTACCATTGAGCTACATTCCCAGCCCTTTTTAAATTTTTAATTTTGAGACAAGGTCTCACTAAGTTGCTTAGGGCCTGGCTAAATTGCTGGGGCTGCCCAGGAACTTGCAATCCTCCTGCCTCAGCCTCCAGAGTCTCTGGGATTACAATCGTGTGCCACCGCAGCTGGCTGGGTTTTGAATTTTAGCAGTTATCTTTATCTTTTATTTTTATTTATTTGTTTATTTATTTTAAAGAGAGGTACAGTGAGAAAGACAGAATCAACTTTATTTAATTTTTTCATGTGACTTTCTTTGCTCTGACACTTCGGTGTGTATGTGGTGCTGGGATTTGAACTCGCCTACGGCCCATGCCAGGCAAGCACTGTAACCGCTGAGCCACAGCAATTGCTCCAGCCCCAGCAATTGTCTTTCCAAGAAAGAAAAAACACATTTTGGTGAAGCCTTGGTCATGTTTGGTTTTCTGATACTTCTGTTGTGATTCTGTGTGATATGTTTAGCCCTGTTCTGTTAAATATGTTCCAATAGCATCACTACCCAAAGTTCTTTACTACTCTCTTTTTTTCCCCATTCCCTCACCACCCCTCCTTCTGCTTCCTCTTCTATTAGCCTAGCCTCACTGTACAGCCCCATGTGGAAAAAGGTTGCTGTTTGCTATGATTCAGTTCCTTTCCCACCCACCTTGCCGTGGGGTGGGGTGCTTGTGGCCTTAAATGAGCAATGTGTGTGTGCACAATGCGCATTCTCGCCAGCACACCACCTGCAAGCTTAGTGTGTGTGTGTGTGTGTGTGTGTGTGTGTGCGCGCGCGCGCGATTGGAAACATATGCACACGCTGGCACGCCCGCTTGTGTGTCAGCGGGTGTGTGTGCGTGTGTGTGTAAATGCACAGAGCACGCGCAGATACCGGCACGCCCGCCTGCCAGTGTGGAGTCTGAGTGTGCAGTGCATGGACACACGCCTATCCCATCGCCCGGGGTGAAAGTCAGCGTGTGTGTGTGTGTGTGTGTGTGTGTGTGTGAGAGAGAGAGAGACGCACGCACGCACACGCCAGCTCTCCCGCCTGCGCACCCGCGGGTTCTCCCGCACGCACACAGGGCCTGGGGCGGCCCGCCTGCTACTGCTACCCCTCCATCCTGTGCGTGCCCAGCTGTTTCTATAGGAACCGCGGCGGCACCGGGCCCCTCCAGCAGAGGCCCCCAGTGCGAGCATGCCCAGTGCAATCCTCTAGTTTTGGCTCGGGTCTAGGTTTCCAGTAAGTGGCATGCGGGACTCCAGAGAGATCCCAATGAACTGAGCCAGTAGCCTTTGTGTGCAGAGGGAGGAGGAGGCAGCGACGGCCGCCTGGCTGGAGACCCCGCCCGGGGAGCCCCGGCAGGAACAATGCTAGCTTGCCTGACCCGCGGGAACTTACCGGACGTCTTGCAGGAGGGCTTCAATGAGGTAACTGCCCTGCTCCTCCCACTCCCCAGCTCTCCACCCCGCAACCCCCAACCCTGCGCCTCCCGCCTAATCTCCGGAAAGAGCCCTTCACCGTCCCCATCCTCTCAGCACCCCACAGCAGATCGCAGAGGCAAAGGTGGTGGGTGCGGTGCGGATGGATGAACCCCCGGAGAAATCAAAAGGACCGCCGGCCTCCTGCTAAAATAGGAGGTGACCTTCCCTGCTAGCGTAACTGAGCTCAAAGGACAGGACCACAGATTCTGAAGTCATCTCCTTCCAGAAGAGGTGGTCTCCACCCTCCCTCTTGTTTCTTCCCAGGGAAATCCTTGGGGGAAGCCCTGAATATATGGCAGAGATGCCCATTTCTATTTTCGGGAGCTAACCAGCGGAGCCAAGAGAGGGGTGGGGTGGCACAGCATTGGTAGAAAGTTTGAGAGAGGGCAGGAGACTGTGGGCGGTTTACAGAAGGCCCTCTCCACGTGTGAATCCTGTGAATCTCCTCCTGAACTGGGGCAGTAGATTTCTCCACCACCAAGGACATGGTTGACTGAGGAGCTGGGCCCAGTTCAGGGGAGCCAGCATTTGCTCCCTTCTGTGGGAGACAGAATGGGGGCCCCAATCTGACAGGCAGGATGGGATAGAGCTGATCAAGGGTATTTTCCCCACATGCTTGTTCTCGCAGTTCTGTTATCTCTTCCATTTGCTTCTGCTGTGACCCAAGCAATTCTGATTTGAGACCCTTCTGCTTGGCCATTTGCTCCATTTCTCCTTGTTTCAGAGCCCCTCCCCTGTTGGTTGGTTGTCTTAGCCCAGCCTCCATGGAGACCTAGTCTGTTAGCTGTGCCTTCCTTTCTCCTTCTCTTTCTTTCCCTTTCTCCCTTTCTTCCTTCTGTGACTCTCTTAAATTCATTTTTTTAAATCAGTTTTTAGTCAAATAATGTATGAATGTGTTCTCTTTTTTTGGTATTGTGGATTGAACCCAGGGCCTCACATATGTGCCATACCACTGTTCTACATGCCCATTCCCATTCTCTTCTTAGATGTGAACATTAAGGACAAGGCTAAAATGCCTTTGCCACCCCCCTCTCCATCCCAACCTTTTCCCCAGAAGTAACTATTCTCATGAATTCATGTATAAAATTTTCTTTCTACAGTTTAAAAACAGGCTCTTTTCTTGATTCCTGTTTCTAATTAAGAAGCCCTGTAGCCTGACCTGCCTCAGAACCTTCCCCAGTCCTGGCCCCTGTGCCCCCGCCTTGTTCCTAACACAGAGAGGAAAACTGCAGAAATGCTGCCCCAGCCTAACCAACTGAGTTGGAATTTTCCTTTGGCTGAGGGGTGTCACAGCCTTCACTGAAGGGCAGAGGTTGGATCTGGCCTGCGCTGCAGGGATCCTCATCATTCCTGTCTGAACACAGGTAAAGGGGATTATTAACAAAGAGCTACAGACTGAGAGTTGAAACACAGAAGAGCCAGAGAGTCTACCTCTTTGAGTGCTTCTGGTATTCCTGGTTCCTTTTTTTTTTTTCCTCTCTCATTCTCTGCCTTTGGGTCTCCCTGGTCCTTAGCTGCATAGATCTGACTCATTCACAATCATGGCAGAAGCTCCATTAGTCCTCTTAAAGCTTCTTCCTGTTTTTATTTTAACCCAGCTCCCAAGTATTGGGACCCATTGGAGGAGGAGCCAGCCCAGAACCAGTGTTAGTTTTTGCTTTTTGCTCACTTTCACTTCTAAACCTTTCAGCTGAAGAGCCATGTAAACCAGGAGGACTGACTATTTTTTCATATTTAAGTGATTCCATGAAGATCCCTGACCCCCAATTTTTGCAAAACAAGGGAAAGGGGGAGTGGGAATGTTGTTTCTGTGGCGGTAATGGAGCCTTCATTAAAAACAACGGTTGCCTCACTTTATAATTAACTCATCTCAAGAATAATAATGTCGCTTTTCCCTCTCTGATAATTGATTTTTCTACTCATTCAGTAAACTTTACTGTCTCTTCTGTAGATTAATATACATCTGTTCCCTTCTGTTAGTAGATATGAACTGTGAAATCCAATACATGCTTTTGATTTCTGTGAAAAATTGACATCATCTAAATAATTGTAATAGTGATTTGTTTATCTTGAATGGTAGATAGTCCCTAACACTTTCAGTAATTCTTTTATGTACATAATAAATTTCATTAATGTTCACATACAGTATCACACTTAGTGTTACTGAATAATGGTATGATTGGTTACTTCAGCGTCCGTGGAGCCCTATTTGGCCTATTCCATCCTCTAGGTTACTATATAGATTCAGTAATATTCAGTCTTTTGTTAGAGTCATGTAAATGTTAGTGTCATGTAAGGATGTAAATGGGGACTTAAAAACTGGTATCGAATCCACTTTAATTCCTTTGAGAAGCTCTGCTGAGGCTAAGAATACCACACATGTATCCAGCCACCTCCTGGGAATGATCCAAGTATATCTGAAGCTATCCTTTATCACCCAGATGCTTTATAGGTTTATGTGGTTAGGGCTGTGACCTCATTCTCTATGGAAGAGAAAATTGCCACAGGAAACTGAGCTATGACCCTAATTGGTAATTATAAGGAAACCCTGCAGCAGAGAGAAACCCTGCCCTCTGAATCAAAGCTTTCCTGAACCCACTCTTGGTCTCTGCTTTCAAACATTATGCCACTATGTGTAACTATGCATGACCGAATTTTCTTCTGTCACATTTCCTACACAGAACCCTGCCTTCTGCATGCCTGGCAACTTGCAGATTTGATCCATGTCACAAATGTCAATCTTTTATTGACATGGTTCATTTTCACTGAGTTATCCACAAGTTTTGGCTACTGCCACATTCTGCAATCCACCCTATCTTCTCTGTTTTGGATTTCCTTCTTTTTTGGGGGAGTGGGTACTAGGGATTGAACCCAGATGTGCTTTGCCACTGAGCCACAACCCTAGCCCTTTATATATTTTATTTTAAGACAGGGGCTCACTAAATTTCTTAGGGCCTTACTAAATTGCTGAGACTGACCTCAAATTTGTGATCCTTCTGCCTCAGCCTCCCAAGGCACTGAGATTACAGGCGTATGCCACTGTGTCTGGCTCTCTTTTGGACTTTCTATAGTTAGAATTTGCCTGTTTTGTGTCTGCCACGATGTTATGTTTTTTCTTCCAGTTGTTATTGGTGGTGTTATATGAACATTTGTTTATGTGCCAACATGAATTTCTGCCAGTGTTTTTCTAAGGACTGAATTTTTTTTTTTTTTGGTGTACGGATTGAACCTTTTTATTTTTTATTTTGATACAAGGATTTGCTAAGTTGCTTGAATTTACAATCCTCCTGTTTCAGCCTGTAGAGTAGCTGGGATTACAGTAATGTGCCACCATACCCAACCTGAGGACTGAACTTTCTTTAAAAGATTTTGGGTAGATGTGATGGCACAGAACTGTAATGCCAGCTACTTAGGAGGTTCAGTGAGGAGGACTGCAAGATTGAGGCCAAACTCTGCAATTTAGCAAGAACTTCTCTCAAAATAAAACATTAAAATAAAAAATAAAGGGGTCTTGGGATGTAGCTTAGTGATAGAGCACTTACCTAGCATGTGTGAAGCCCTAGGTTTAAACTCTTAGTACTAGGGGTAAAAGAATGAAAAAAGAAAGAAGATTGGTGCTTATGAGAAAGTTTTTGTTTGTTTGTTTTTGCTTTTGTTTTAAAAGAGAGAGAGGGATGGTGAGAGAGAGAAAAAAGGGAATCTATTTTTTTTTTTAGTTTTTTCATGTGGCTTTCATTGCTCTGACACCTCGTTGTATACATGGTCCTGGGGTTTGAACCACATCCTCATGTGTGCCAGGCAAGTCCAGTCATGTATTGACTGGGTGAGAGTATAGATAAAACAATCGAAAGCACCCAGTTCAGGTTTTCAAGGAACTGGAAGAACCATAATAGGATGCTTAGTATGAGAAGTGTTAAAACATAATGTTTGTGGGAGATTGTGGAGATATCTTCTAGTTTTGATGTATGAAAAGCACCAAATATTTACCAGCCTTCTTGCTCACTGAACCCAGATGTTTTTCCTACTAGTCTGGCATTTACATGTAAGCACTCACTCACCAGACATTTGCTGAATTACTGTTTACCAGGCACTGTGCCAGGCTCTAGAAATAGATATTGAATAACAAAATCTGTGCCCTGATGAAACTCACAGGCCAATGAAGATAAAAAGGTAAATGTTCAGAGTATCATACTTGGAAACTTGTGGTGATATAGACATCTTCCTTGTGGGAAGTAAAACTATTCCTAGCTGTGGTGTGAAAGTCTTGAAAGGCTGAAATTTGTGGGAATAGTTTATGAAAAGGTTGGTCGACAGGAAGTCAGTTGTCTGAGCCTTAACTTTTTGAACATATGTCTTGGCAGATATTCCCTACCAGTTTTCCTCTGAGTAGAAAAGTAGAAATTGAAATCCCACATTAAGATTTATCTGCTTGGCTAGTCATGGTGATGCACAACTGTGGTCCCAGCTGTTTGGGAGGCTGAGGCAGGAGGATCACTTGAGCCCACATTTGAGATGAGCCTGGGTAACATAGGGAGACCTACCTCAAGAAAAAAGAAAAACTCATCTACTTGGAAGTTCCTGAGAAAGACAGGAAAAGCCATTATCTGGCTTTGTCTCCATAAGGGAGACGTTGATTGAGGGAGAGGATTGGTAGGTGGGGCAGCTGCAGTGAGCATCCTCCTAAGTGCCCCATGCTTTCTGTGGAGTAGCAGTGCAACATTGAGCCAGGTAGAGCCTTTCAGACAATTCCACAATGAATTTCTCTGCTTTTGAAATTAAAGTTTTTAATGTTAACAAAGTGGGGCTGGGGCTGGAGCAGTGGCTCAGCGGTTTCAGCACTTGCCTGGCAAGCACAAGGACCCGGGTTCAAACCCCAGCACCACATACACAACTAAGCGTTGGAGCAACTAAAGCCATGTGAAAAACTAAATAAAAGTTGTTTCTCTCTCTGTCTCTCTCACTGTCCCTCTCTCTTAAAAAAAAATTCCTTGAAAACAAACAAAGTGGGGCTGGAGCAGTGGCTCAGCGGTTTCGGCACTTACCTGGCATGCGTGAGGATGCAGGTTTGAACCCCAGCAGCATATATACAATGTAAGGCCACGTGAAAAACTTATAAAACTGATTTTCTTTTTTTTTTCTTTCTCTCTCACTGTCCCTGTCTCTCTTTAAAAAAAACAAAAAACAAAAAACAAAAACAACAAAAAAGTTAACAAAGCACCATCCTGGGGCTGGAGTGGTAGCTCAGTGGTTACTGTGCTTGCTTGGCAAGCTCAAGTACACAGGTTCAGACCCCAGCACCCATATACACAACTAAGTGTCAGAGCAACGAAAGCCATGTGAAAAACTCAATAAAAATGGATTCTCTCCCTCTCTCTCTCTCTCTCTTTCTCACTGTCTCTCTGTCTCACTCTTTAAAAAATAACAAATAAAAAAACAAACAAATAAACAAACAAAAACAACCTCCCAAAAAACAAAGCTCCATCCCTCAGCCACCACCTTTTTTACCCCCCTGATTTCTCGTGTACTCGCCCAGGCTCACTGGCTTTGTTCCCACAGGAGTCAGTGCCAGCTCAACAGATGCTCCTTGGCCAGAGGCTATGAGGCGGCTTTGTGTTCTTTGGGCTGAGTGATGGGCTGGCCAGGCATGTGGAGCAGCGATGGGGCACTGTTTGCCAGGTGCCACTCCCCCAGGCAGTTTTGAGGGTCTGGGGAGTACTTGAAATGCTTCATCTGTCACAACTGGCCCTGTGGTCTGGGCTGTAAAGACCAACGGTCAAAATAACACTTGCATTTCTGGGTTTGTTTCCCCCTAAGCCAGTTCCCACTGAAGTGGTCATGAGCATAACCTTCAGTGATGTGTGGTAGGGGCATAGGGGACCAATGTTAAAAGCCCTAAGGTGGACTCTACGTCCTTTTTCTAGGATAAGGAGCAGCCTAGACTATAGAGAGTTACCTTATTAATTCCTCTATTCAATCTCATGCATTTATTGAGCACTTATCTTGTAATATGTATTGTGAAGAAACAAAGTATTTAGGGAACTTATAGTGATAATTTTAAAAATAAAATGAGATACTTTCAGATAATCATGAGCTCTTCTATTTTGGATATATTGTCCTTTGACCCCTGGATTGAATACTAATATGAAGAGCCCTTTTCATATGAGGAAGAAAGTTAAGTATATTTTTACTTGTGAACTTTATTTTTTACCTTACTAGTCACCAAGTACGCTGAAGATAGAACTTTTCCTGGTTCAATAAAAGCCTAAAAAAGTTAATAGAAAAGAAATGCAATATTGTGTTCTTTTTACTGACAAAATTCAGGCCAGTTATAACTTAAGGTTTCCAAATCTGACTCTGGCTTCTTAGCAATTCACTTTCTGCTGCTGGAGTTCGAAACAGGTGTCTGGTTTCACCGTAGAGCTAACTTCTTCCTGCACCATTTACAAATATGTCTGTTCCTGAACTTTCTACAGCACACCACAAAAGTGCCCTTCCTTTCATGTTTGCTGGCAGGGAGCCATAGGGCCAACTTGGTTGTTTCTGTCCTAGGAACGGGAGGTTTGTCAGATGTCCGAAGTAAAACCCACTCTGTGCTTTGGCAACTCTAACCAAATAAGTCCCCTGCAGGATTTTCCTTGGGTCTTGGAGGATAGAAAGCACACGCTGTGTTGTTTGGAACGAAGGGCAGGTCCTAAAGAAAAACAGAAAAAGTTACATTTGGCATAAAGAATGCTTTCAAGGTCAAGATTTCCTGCTCAATGAAGAACATGGACAGAATTGTCTATACTGAAGAGTTTGAACTCCAATCTCAGGGTTGGATGGAGGGTCTTGGAGGTCGCTGGTGGAGACCGGGGTTGCTGAGACCTGGCCACGCCTTGTTTCCCACTACTGCCTCAACTTCATTTATTTATTTATTTGTTTGTTTGTTTGTTTATTCAGGGCTGAGGACTGAACTTGGGGCCTTGTGCGTGCTAAGCAACCGCTCTGCCACTGAGCTAAATCCCCAACCCCCTGCCTCAACTTTGTGAGGCTCCAGTCTCATCAGACCAGAATCCTGCCCAAACACCTTAGGCCTTTCCTATGTCTCCTTTTCCTTCCCTGGGGTCTGTCTCAGAACATTACTATAAAAACCCTTAGTCCTTCTAGATTTAGCCTTACACTGGCATCCCCCTTGATTCTCCAGAACAAGTTCAAAATGAAAAATGAAAGTCAGGTGAAACTAAGATTAGTTCTACATTGTCACTGACATGATATGTAACAACTGTCTTGCTTTTTTTTTAAATTTGGTTTCAAGTGCCAAGAAGCCAACTTGTATTAGCAGAGGTAGGAAGTCGAATTTACTGACTCATGGAATCCAAGGAAAGTCAAAAAAACTAAAGCGTACAAAGGGCAGAGTCTCAGAAACAGTGAAAAGTAAGAACTCAAATACTGGTATAATTGCTCCCCCTGCTCTTTGCCCCTATCTCCACTACTTTCTGGGTTTTTTCCTTCTACTATGCATAGCTTTTCACTCTTGAGTGGGAAGCCTGGTATACTGCACCAACTAAAGTTTTCTGACCAGTCAACTATGGCTAGTGGAGAGGCTGATGTACAGATACCAGCCTGGTCATGGGGTCCACCACTAAGCTGAGGACTATGTTCCCATAGAAGAGGGAGTGAGTGTGAGCCAGGCAGCTATCCTAAAAGCCACCACTACAGGCCTGGCTGGAATCTGTCATGGTCCTACTGTGTCTCTCCAGCTATTGTTGGAAACTGACCAAGAATTGGGCATGATCAAGATAATTTTAATATTTTAATTTTGTGAACCTGTTGCATCTTATCTTCACTAAGTAATAGACTCATAAAATGACAGGGCTAGAAAAAGAAAACGCAGGTTTTTTTTATATGTATATTATAATTTGATTTTTGTTTTCAACTGCCACGGAAGCCCTTAAGAAGTTGCTTTAGGAGCTGGAGTGGTGGCTTGGCAGTTATGGTGCTTGCCTGGCATGTGTGCGGATGCAGGTTTGAACCCTAGCATCATGTACACAATGAAGTGTTGGAGCCACAAAAGCCACATGAAAAACTAAATAAGATCGATACTCTCTTTTTCCTCTTACTGTCCCTCCCCCCTTTTTGTGAGAAAAAGGGGACACAGAAAGAGAAGCAATTTTTATTTAGTTCATGTGACCTTCACCCTTTAGACACTTTGTTGCGTACATGGTGCTGGGATTTGAACTTGTGTACTTGAGCATGCCAGGCAAGCACTGTAACCACCGAGCCACTGCTCTAGCCCCTTTCCTACCCTCTTAAAAACAAAGAAAGGAGGAGGATGAGGAGGAGAAGGAGGAGGAAAAAGAGGAGGAGGAAGGAAGGAAGGGAAGGAAGAAAGAAGAAGGAGACAAAGAAGAAGAAGTTGCTTTAGATGCCAGGGTGCTGGTGAAGTGGGAAGGGTGTTGGGGAATTGGGGGATGGTATAATGGTGAAGAAAAGAGGGTGAGTAACCTGCCCTCTGAATCCCCCAACCTTGCCCTAGCTGTAGAAGATTTGCTTTCTCCTATTTAAAATATCTGGCTTTCACATAAGTTATTATTTTAAACAATATTGGGGCAGAGATGTAGCTAAGAGGTAGAGCATTTGCCTAGCATTTGTAAGGCCTTGGGTTCAATCACTAGCACTGTGAAAAAATATCTATATATGTTTTTTCTCTCTCCCTGTGTATGTGTATGTGTATATATACACATACACACACACGCCATATATATACACATATATCTATATGAAGGAAGAACAGACAGACAGCTAGTTCAATGCCCAGAGAGTAACATCTTCTTCTTCTTTTTTTTTTTTTTTTTGGTACTAGTGATTGAACCCAAGGGGTGCTAAACTGCTGAGCCACATCACCCAGCCCTTTTTATTTTTTATTTTGAGACAAGGTTTTGCTAAATTGTTTAGGGCCTCACTAAGTTGCTGAGACTGACTTTGAACTTAGAATCCTCCTGCTTCAGCCTCCTGAGCCTCTGGGATTACAGGCATGCACCATCATGCCCAGTGCATAACAGCGTTTTGTATTTTATTTGCTGTAGAAGGAGAATCCTTGTTCTGTTGTTAAAACCAAGCACCAACCAGTAGAGTCACTTGGCTCTGGGCTTACACCATAGGTGGCTTCTAAGATTAACATCTTTGTGGGAAAAGCAGGTGATGTGTCTGGAATTCACAAGTGTCAACGTGGTCCTTCAAATTAGTTTTTTCAGAGCCAGAAGCAGGCATTTGTAGCAAGAAAAGGGCCTTGTCTGCCCCTTGGATGAGAAGTGTAGATATCTTCAGGCTAGGGGAAGATAGACACTCAGTTTCAAGGTTGGCTCCCCAGAGTAGACTTTAAAGGAGAGGTAGAGACCTAGATAAGTGCAGTTTAACCCTTCACCATTGTGCAGCTCTGATTGTGTTAGATGTCACTTAACAGATCCATGTCAGCATGAGATATAGTAGTGACATGTCAAAAGTCTTTCTTCATCTAAGTTTTTTGTTTTTTGTTTTTTTTTTAAAGAGGGGACAATGAGAAAGAGAGAGAGAAGAAGAAATCCTTATTTAGTTTTTCATATGACTTTCATTCCTGGGACACTTCATTGTGTATGAGGTGCTGGGGTTTGAACCTGTGTATTTGCGCTGTAATTGCCAAGCCACCGCTCCAGCCCCTCATCTATTTTTAAATCAATGGTTTAATTGATGGCATGCCATCAGTGTTTTAAGTTCCAGGAATCTGGGCAGAATACTAAGCATCCTCGGCACTTTAATGCCTGCCACTCTCTCTGGAGGACATCCGGATCCATGATGATGTTGGGCTAGCCTCCCAGTACCTTGATTGTCCTGCTGCAGCGATTCTCTGCCTCCATGCCACTTCAACAAGGCCACATACCCAGGCCAGACCTGAAGTTTACTTCACAGTATGATACCATCCCTGAAATCTGGAACTCCAAAACTTCCTCTGTGCTCAAAACCCTGATTTTTACACTCCTACATTCATACTGAACTTTTTTCTTTCTACCAAGTTGTCCTCTCTTTACTCTTCTCTGTCCTCTCAGCTTATCTGATCTCTTTTTATTTCTTCTGCCTGATCCAGACAACAAAATCAGTCACTTTAAATACACTTTCACCACCATCCTTGCTCCCTTTGCCTGGTGACCAGGCCTCTGGCCATTTCCAGTCCTAGATGAACCCATTCTTGGCTCAGGCTTTCTAAGCGCTGCTAGTGCAAGTCACAACCTGGCTAATCACAACATCATGGTTTCCTGCTTTAGCTGAGTGCTTGGTGCTGCCAGGAGGTCTTTAGTGATCACTTTTCTTTCCAACTTCCCACTGGGTCTGCTCCAAACTTTTCTGAATCCTCCTTCATTCTCACTCTCCCTGTCTGTCTCAGCAGATCAGCTGGCCTACCTTGTATGAATGAATGAGGGGCAGTGGGATTGAATTCCTTCAGGTTTCCTCTTCCCTACCTCAGCGTTCTACCACCTACAACCCTACTTCTTGTCTGAAACCTTGCTGCACCATTTACCCCCCCCCACCTTTTTTTAAAGACAGAGGGACAGTGACAGGGAGAGAGAAAGAGAGAATTAATTTTATTTAGTTTTTCATGCGGCTTTCATTGCTCCAACACTTTGTTGTGTACATGGTGCTGGGATTTGAACTTGAGTCCTCGTGCGTGCCAGACAAGCATCGTAACCCGCTGAGCCACCATTGCAGCCCCTTACTCCCTTTCTTGATCTGTTTCCCTTCACTGACACCTTCATTCCAGCCTGTAAATTATCTCAACTCCAAAACTCATTCTCTAACCTACCTTCCTCTTTAGCCAATACTCTTTCTCCTCCTCTTGCTATTTCTGTTTTCCTGCTTCCTGGGGTTTTCTCAGTTCACTGCCGTCTGACTTTAGCACCTCCACTCTATAGTATCTGTTCCCAAGTAAATTACAAATCAAATGGTCTTTCTAGCTGGGTGCGGTAGCACCTGTAAATCCAGCGGCTCCAGAGGCTGACGCAGGAGGATCGCAAGCTCAAAGCCAGGCTCAGCAACTTAGTGAGGCTCTAAGCAACTTAGTGAGGCCCTGTCTCAAAGTAAAACATAAAAAGTACTCCTGGGTTCAATCCCTGGTATAGAAAAAAAAAGGTCTTTCTAGTTCTCATCAGGATTTTTCTAGAGCATTTGACCACTCAGCTACCTTTCTTCCCTAAATTGCCACATAACCCACGTAACATTCTCTCTTTTTTGTTGCTCATTTCACTTGTCTCTCTCTTTTTTTTTTGCCAGTGCTATATTGAACCTGGGGTCTTGTGCATGCTAGGGAAGTGCTTTAATTACTGTTACATTCCCAGCCCTTTTTTATTAAGAAATTTATTTGTTGAACAATCAAACATGCTTCTAACGAAACAATATAATATGTATATATTCTGAAAATTAGATTTATCCCCTAGAGCCCCCCCCCCGTAATTACCCACCTGTATCTCTCTCCCTCTCCCCTCCTTCCCAATACATCTTTATGAATATCTTAGGTTGTATGTCACTACTCCTTTTCAGGATTTAAAACATGGGAATAGACCACCTTTCACAATGGCTAGAGTCTAGCTCCAGCCTCCACAGATGTGTGAAGACATTTGACTCTTGGTTCTCTGGGTTATACTGTCTTCACTCAGCATTTCTTCCATACCCATCCATTTACCTTCAAAGGTTGCAATATCATTGTTTCTGATTGCTGAGTAGAAGTCCATGTTATATATGTACCAGTTTTTGGATCCATTCGTTCAGTGAGGGGCATCTGGGTTGTTTCCATGATTTAGCTATTGTAAATTGAGCTGCTATGAACATAGATTTTGCTGTGTCACTATAATGTGCTGATTCTAACTCCTCTGGAAAAATACCCAGGAGAGAAATAGCTGGATCATATGGTGGGTTCATCCCTAGTTTTTTGAGGATTCTCCACACTGCTTTCCAGAGGGGCTACAGTTCTGCTGACAGTGTGCTAGTGTACCTATCTCTCCACAGCCCTTCCAGCATCTATTATTGTTTATTTTCTTCATTTTTGCCAATCTGACTGGTGTGAGGTGAAATCTTAAAGTAGTTTTCATTTGCATTTCTCTGATTACTAGTGATTTAGAGCACTTTCTCATGTATTCACTAGCTTGATCAATCTCCTCTGTTGAGAAGTTTCTATTTAGGTCTTTGGCCCATTTATTGAATGGGTTGTTTGTGTTTTTGCAGTTGAGATTTTTGAGGATTTTGTAGATTTTGGATATGAGACCCCTGTCAGAAGACTCACAGCCCATGATTCTCTCCCATTCTGTAGGGATCCTCTTGACTCTTTTGATTATTTCCTTGGCAGTGCAAAAGCTTTTTAGCTTTATGACATCTCATTCACTGATTTTTGACTTTACTTCCTTCACTTTAAGTGACATTTGAGAAAGTCTTTGCCTACTCCCAAATGCTGAAGTGTTGGACCTAAGCTGGTTACTTCCTAGCTACTTGAACCATTTTGATTTGATTTTTGTGCAAGGTGAAAGATAAGGGTCTAATTTCAACTTTCTGTAGGTGGCCATCCAGTTTGTCCAGCACTGTTTGTTGAACAGGCTGTCTCTCCTCCATGTTATATTATGACCCCTTTTGTCAAAGTTCAGATGTTTAAAGATTTGTGAGTTTGTCTGAGATTTTCATTCTATTCCATTGCCCTTCATTCCTCTTTTGATACCAGTACCATGTTGTTTTTTAATACTACAGCTCTATAGTATAATTTTAGATCTGCAAAAGCACCAGTTTTGTATTTTGTGCTTAGTAATATTTTGGCAATTCTGGGTTTCTTGTTGTTCCAAATGAATTTGAGAATTGCTTTTTCTATATCTGTAAAGAATCACATTGGTATCTTGATGGGGATTGTGTTGAATCTGTATAGTGCTTTTGGCAGAATGGCCATTTTAATTGTATTAATTCTGCCTAACCAAGAGCATGGAACATCTTTCCATCTTCTAAGGTCATCTTGGATTTCATTCTTCAATGTCCGATAATTTTTGTTGTAGAGATCTTTGATTTCCCTTGTAAGGTTAATTCCCAAGTACTGTATTCTTTTCAAGGATATGTGAATGGGACTATTTTGTAATTTCTTCATTTGTCCTAGTTTTGTTAGTGTATAGGAAAGCTATTGATTTATGGGTGTTGATCTTGTAGCCTGCCACTTTGCTAAATCTGTTTATAAATTCAAGCAGTTTAGTGATGGAGTTTTTTGGATCTTCCAGATACAGGATCATATCGTCAGCAAAAAGAGAGAGTTTGACTTCCTCCCTTCCTACTATTATCCCTTTGATTTCTTGCCTTATTGCTCCAGCTAGCATCTCAAGAACAATATTGAATAAGAGTGGTGAGAGCGGACAGCCTTGTCTTGTTCCCAAGTTTAGTGGAAATGCTTTCAGCTTTTCTCCGTTTAGTATTATACTAGTCAAAGGTTTAGCATATATAGCCTTTACATAGTTCAGAAAAGTTCCTTTGATCCCTATCTTTAGAGTTTTGAGTGTAAAAGGGTGCTGAATTTTATCAAAGGCCTTTTCTACCAGGGATTGAACCAAGGGTTGAGATGATCATATGGTTTTTGTCCTTGATTCTGTTTAAGTGGTGAATTACGTTAATTGTTTTGTGTATGTTGAACCAGCCCTGCATACCTGGGATGAAGCCCACTTGATCATGATGGATTATCTTCTTGATAAGTTTTTAAATATGGTTTGCTAGGACTTTATTAAGGATTTTTGCGTCCAGGTTCATCAGGGATATTGGTCTGTAATTTTCTTTTTTTGATGTGTCCTTGTTGTGTTTTGGTATCAGAGTTATGGTTCCTTCATAAAAAGTGTTTGGGAGAGTTCTCTCCTTTTCAATTTCTTGAAATAGCTTAATAAGGAGAAGTGTTAGTTAGTTCCTCCTCAAAAGTGTGGTAAAAATCAGCAGGGAAGCCATTAGTTCCTGGGCTTTTCTTCTTTGGTAGACTTTTAATTGCCGTATGGATTTCTGTGCCTGTTATTGGGTTGTTTAGGAATTCAATTCAATATCGTCCTGTGTCAATTTAGGGATGTTGTATGTGCTAGAAATTTATCCATTTCTTCCATATTATCTAATTTGAAGGAGTATAGATTTTTAAAATAAGATCTTATAATTTGTTGGATTTCCATGGGGCCAGTGGTGATCACTCTCTTTTCATTGGAGATTTTATTGATTTACTTCATTTCTCTCCTTTTTTTTTTAATTTTGAGAAAATGGCCTAAGTTGCCCAGACTGGACTCAGAATTCCAATCATCCTATCTCAGTCTCCCAAGTAGTAGTGATTACAGGCATGAATCACTGTGGTAGCTAACAATGATATATTCTTTGGTGAAATATGGGGTAGGTTCATATCCAAGTTAGACCACTTACAAGCACTATGATCTTGAGAAAAATTTCTCATGTGAAAAATGAGTTAATAATATTGATTCTAGGCACTAGAGCAGTGGCTCAGCGATTATGGTGCCTGCCTGGCATGCGCAAGTTTGAGAGTTCAAACCCCAGCACCCACATACCCAACTAAGTGTCAGAGCAACGAAAGCCATGTGAAAAACTCAATGAAAATTGATTTTCTATGTCTTTCCCTCTCTCACAAAAGAGAGAGCAAGAGAGAGAGAGAGAGAGACAGAGAGAGAGAAAAAAAGAGAATCAATTTTATTTAGTTGCTCTGATATTTATTGTCTACGTGGTGCTGGGGTTCAAACTCCCCTCCTCGTGCTTTCCAGGCAGGCAATATAATCGCTGAGGCACCACTCCAGCCCCTAGATGGTACTTATTATTTCATTTGCATAGTTATTACCTCACATGCAAACTTATACATTTATACTATAACATATATCTTGTGCTCAACCCATCTCTTGTGCTCTGGACTGGATTTTGCTAACTAGCTGTGGAATATCTACTCCAGTGGTCTACAAATAATTCACAACTCTTGCTCAAAATGGACTATTTGCTTTTCCCCAGTATTTGTTCTCCATGTATTATCAACTTCACTTAAAGCATCACCAGTCAGCCAGTCATTCAAGCATGACTTTTTGGACTGCCTGTGTCCTTTTCACTTTCTTTCTTTCTTACTTTGGTACTGGTTATTGAAACCAGGGACACTTAACCACTGAGCCGCATCCTTACCCAGCCCTTTTTATTTTGTTTTATTTATTTAATTTATTTATTTTTATCTTGAGACAGGGTCTCAGTAAGTTGCTTAGGGCCTTGCTAAGTTGCTGAGCCTGGCCTCCAACTTCCAATCCTCCTGCCTTAGCCTCCAGAACCGCTGGGATTATAGGTATGCGCCACTATACCCGGCCGCCTGTGTCCTTTCACACCTTTGATTTGCTTCTGGAATTTGAGCCTTTCCAAGTGCTACTGGTTCAATTTAGGCTCTCATCTTCCCCCACTTGAATATTGCCTTATTTCCTCATTGATTTCTCCCAGTGCATGTTCTCTTTTTATTTCGCATGCTACTGTGTCCAGAGGAATCTCTATAAACTGCAAGCCTAACAGCTTCACTCTCCTGTTTAAAAATTCCACCCTCTCTTATTAAAGCTCTTTAAACTTTAAATCTGAGAACTGATATGTCTTGTGTGACTTGTTTCTTCATCCTTATCACCTGCAACTGCCACCTCTGCCCTTGTCTCACTTTCTGCTGGTGACTATCCTTACAGTACCAGAGGATGTCCCCTCCCGTCTTGGCCCTGCCTCATCCCCGGTCCTCCCATCCTCCTTCTCTGCGTTGGTGACATTTTTCAGTGTTCATCCAGCGCAGCAGGCATGGTTTTGTACTGGAGCTATGTGTGTGTCTGTACGCTCTAGCCTGGGCCTGTGCCTACAAAATAATAGGGACTTAAGAAATGTTGGTTAGAATCAATGAATGCCTGTGAGACAGAACTAACAAGTTGAAGTATAGTAAAGGGAAATAAGATCAAGAAAATGCAATTTACAAGTAGAGAGACGGAAGAGAGGTAGTTTAACAGCAGAATATGTGAAAATTATTTAGTGGCTTAGGTTAACAGCTTAGTGTGAGCCAACCTTATAAGGTGATGACAAAGAAGAATAGGAAAAAAGTATGAATGGGGAACCTAAGTGTCTGGTTTCGTACTCAAAGTACCTGTTCGATGCTAAGTATCATGGTTTTAGAGGGACTTAGACCAGAAAGCAACAGTTCTTTTTTCTTTTTTTTTTTTTTTTGTGTGGGGGCAGGCAGTGGGTACCAGGGATTCAACCCAGGGGCACTTAACCTCTGAGCCACATCCCCAGCCCTTTTTGTTTTTATTTTGAGATAGGATCGCATTAAGTTGCTTAGGGTTTCTCCAAATTTCTGAGGCTGGCCTTGAATTTGCCATCCTCTTGCCTCAGCCTCCTGAATGACTGGGATTATAGGTGTGTGCCACCACGCCCGGCAGAAGGAAACAATTCTTTTTTTTTCTCTTTTTTTTAATTAGAAGTATATAGAAATACATTTGAGGGGGAAACATTATCAAAACATTAGCAATCAACGGATATAAACTTTATTATCCAGGGGAAAAGCCAAAACATGGATAACCACCTTGGGTTTTACCTGTTGCAGTTT
>PVKS010013430.1:0-32250 GCA_004027875.1 Aplodontia rufa | reverse complement strand
GACATCGGCTTCTGGGATGGTTCCCCCATCTTCCCAATCTCCAGACTCCTATGAGTTCTTCATATACCCTCCCCCCTCCCCATTCCCCTCCCTACACCTCAAAGTATCCTAGAGAGCCATCCCCCTAATGCTCTGAAAGTCATTCAATTTGAAGTTTTGTTAGGTTAGCCGTCAGCCCCACTGCTTCCCCATATATGCTAGCATCAACAGATGAGAGAAACCATTTGGCCCTTGAGTCTCTGAGCTTGGGAGACTTCACTGAGCATAATTCTATCCATCTCCATCCATTTGATTTCAAAAGCCATAATATCATCCTCTCTAATGGCCAAGTAGTATTCCATAGTATATATGTACCAAAGCTTTTGTATCCACTCGTCAAGTGAGGGGCATCTGGGTTGGTTCCATAATCTAGCTATAGTCAATTGAGCTGCTATAAATATTGATGAAGCCACATCTCTATAATACGCTGATTCTATGTCTTTTGGGAAAATTCCCAGGAGTGGGATAGCTGGGTCATAAGGTGGTTCCATCCTTAATTTTTTGAGGATTCTCCACACTGCTTTCCATAGTGGCGAACCAGTTTGTAGTCCCACCAGCAGTGTAACAGTGTTCCTCTTTTCCCACAGCCCCTTCAGCATCTGTCGTTGTTTGTATTTTTCATTTTTGCCACTCTAACAGGAGTGAGGTGGTATCTCATTGAAGTTTTGATTTGCATTTCCCTTATAGCTAATGATGTAGAGCATTTTCTCATATATTTATGGGCTTTCTGGACTTCCACTGGAGAAAAGTTCCTTTTGAGTTCTTTAGCCCATTTATCGATTGGATTATTTGCGAGTTTGGACTTTAGTTTCTTTAGTTCCCTGTATATTCTGAATATTAGCCCTCTGTCTGAGGTGTAGCAGGCAAAGATTTTCTCCCATTCTGTAGGTTCTGTCTTGATGCTCTTGACTAGATCTTTAGCTGTGCAGAAACTTTTTAGTTTAATTGCATCCCATTCATTTAATTTTGATTTTACAGCATGCGCCATAGGAGTTTTGTTAGGGAAGAAGCTGCCGACTCCTATAAGTTGTAGTGTTGACCCGACTTCTTTTTCTAGTAAATTTAAAGTTGTAGGCTTAATATCCAGGTCTTTGATCCATTTTGATTTAATTTTTGTGCAGGGCGAAAGATAAGGATCCGGCTTCAGTTGTCTACAAATGGCTATCCAGTTTGTCCAACACCATTTGTTGAACAGGCTATCTTTAGAAGGCAACAATTCTTGAAATTTCTTTGGTTTTCAGTTTTGTTTTATTTGCCAAAATAGACAAACCACTAGCTAACATGATCAAGAAAAAAAAGGGAGAAAGCACGAATATGCAAAATAAAAAGCGGCAGTGAAAAGTAGCCACTGAAACAGAGAATAAATTCCTAGGTACTTGTTAGACCTCTATGCAAATACACTTAAAATTATGATGAAATGGACCATTTCCTCATGAACTACTGATTACCGTAATCGGTAGAGATATAAAATTTAAACAGGCCAATTTCTTTTTTTTTCTTTTTTTTTAGAGAGAGAAAGAGACAATCAGTTTTATTTATTTTTTCATTTGGCTTTCATTGCTCTGACATTTTGTTGTATACGTGGTACTGGGTTTCGAACCCTTGTCCTCGTGCATGCCAAGCAAGCGCTGTAACCACTGGGCCACTAACCCAGTCCCTAAACTGGCCAGTTTCTGAAGAAGAAATAGAGAACCTCATTAAAGAAGTATTCCTCAAGAAAAGTAGCAGACCCTGCAAGTCCCTCATGATCTCTTTTTTTTTCTGCTGTTAAATAGGTGTTTAATGATACATTGCTCTTCACAGAGGTTACTCCAGAGATTTTTTTCAACTATAATTTAGGAATATATAACCATGCCGCACAGGTCTGAAATAAACTGGTTTCTTATCAGCTCTACCTTGTAAACAGTGCAACCTTTCTTCCCTCCAAAACAACCCTACTAGCATATGAAAACTGTTATCAGTGGGGGAACCAGAAATATAGCTAAAAATCAAAGGAAAAATAGCAATTCAGTGGTTATTTGGTAAAAGCAGGGGATTCAGCGCCTTCACTGTGCTGCTTGGCTCTCCTTACTCTTCCTCTTCTTTGTCTCTCTCCTTCAGCCCATCCATGTTAGCTCTCAGTCGGTTTGAATAAGCCATCTGAAACTTACTCACTTCTTTGGAGCTCACCACTGTGCTGATCCTCTCTTTCCCACCCGTTGCTCTGGACAGACACTTGTTGTCTGAGGACTCAACGCCCTCTACAGAACCTTTCTGGTGTGGGTTTAGTTCCACCATCCTCCTTCAAGCTGATGAACAAACACACTGTGGGACAACCTACACTTCTGGAAGAGTCTGATCAGCTCCAACAGGAACTGCTCGCTCTCCAGCAGCACCATCTCAGCGCTGCACAACCCTGTCCCTCACCATAAGCCCCAGGGCTGTTCTTTCAAACCTTCAACTATTCCAATGTTCTGTAAATTACAGAGTACTGAAGGGAAAGTTCCCAATTGCTTTTATGAAGCAAGCATAATATTGATATCTAAATACCGTAAAGACAGTATGCTTTAGTCAGCTTTTCGTTGCCATGACTCAAAGTTCTGATAAGAACAATTTTAGAGGAGGAAAAGTTTATTTTGGGTCTCACGGGTTCAGAGGTCTGGCTGACTTCATTCCTCAGGGCTTGAGGTGATGCAGAACATCATGGCAGAAGGGCATAGTGGAGGAAAGCAGCCGAGCATGCCACCTAGGAGGCAGGGAGAAATTCAGCTTGCCAGGTGGAAGATACCAACCCCAATGTGGCCTCCTCTAGCCACATTCCACTCACCTTCAGTTACCCAGTAATCCCTGCCGGGATTGGGTTAAGGCTTTCATAACCCATCGTTTCACCTCTAAGTCTTCTTGCACTGTCTCACACAAGCACTTTTGGGGGACACCACACATCCAAACCATAGCACAGTGTAAAAAAAACCCCAAGAACACTGCGGACTAATTTTATTTACGAATATCCATGCAAAAGTCCAAAAATGCAGCGTTAATATAGCACTAGTAAATATTTTATTATTGAAAAGAATCCAACATCACATTAGAAATATAATTATTATGATTAGGTGGTACTAATTCCAATAATGCAAAATAAGTTCATTATTAGGAAATCCATTAATATCATATACTGCATTAATAGGTCTCAGGAAAAATAATCACAGAATACTTCCATAAATGCTGAAAAATCTTGACAAAATTCAACATTCCTTCTTCACAAAACACATTTCAAATAGAACTTGATACTTTCTTAACATGATAAAAGAATTATATCTAACTTAAAGTACTAAAACTGGTAACTTACTCAATTGGGCAATATTACAAGTATTTTCTCTTAAGTCTACAAACAAGGGAAGGATGCCCAAGATCTGCATATTATTTCAACAAGGATCAGTTATATTAGCTAAAACAGATAGACCAAAGAAATCCATTAGTGTACATGGCTGATTAATAAGAAAACTTTCTCTTTTTTTTTGTAAATGATGTGATAATAATCCTGGAAACCATAGAGAACTAGTAATAAAACTCAAACAATAAAAGGTGGGCTGGAGCGGTGGCTCAGCGGTTTCGGCGCTTGCCTGGCAGGCGCGAGGACCCGGGTTCAAACCCCAGCACCACGTACACAACTGAGTGTTGGAGCAACTAAGGCCATGTGAAAAACTAAATAAAGTTGTTTCTGTCTTTCTCTGCCTCTCTCACTGTCCCTCTCTCTTTAAAAAAAAAAAAAAAAAACAATAAAAGGTAATGTAATAGGATACAGAATCAATATATCCACAGGCTTCATATACTCTAATACATTAGACAACATAATAGTAGGGAGAACCTCATTTGCAATTGCAAGAAGATTAAATACTTATAAATAAACTTAACGAGAATTGTGCAAAATCTATAGGTGGAAGACTAAAACACTCCTGGGAGGGCTGGAGCGGTTGCTCAGTGATTACACTTGCCTGGCAAGTGCAAGGACCCGAGTTCAAACCCCAGCACCATGTACACAATGAAGTCTCAGAGCACTGAAGGCCACATGAAAACCTAAATAAAATTGATTCTCTCTTTTTTCTCTCTTTCTCTGTCTCTCACTATCCTTCTCTCTTTAAAAAAAAAAACAACAAACTCCAGAAAGACACACTTGAACAAATGGAAAGACATCCCCTGTTCTTGAATAAAATTACTCTATATCATAAAGATGTCATTTCTCCCTAAGTTAATTAATTTTTTAAAAGAGAGAAAGAGAGAGAGAGAGAGAGAATCAATTTCTATGAAGTTTTTCACATGGCTTTTTCATTGCTCTGACACTTAGTTGTGTACATGGGTGCTGGGGTTTGAACCTGTGTATTTGCACATGCCCGGCGCTCGCCGTAACCACTGAACCACCGCTCCAGCCCAATTAATTTATTTTTTAAAGAGAGAGAGAGAGAGTGTGTGTGTGTGTGTGTGTGAGAGAGAGAGAGAGAGAGAGAGAATCAGTTTTATTTAATTTTTCATGTGGCTTTCGTTGCTCCAACATTTCTTTGAGTATGTGGTGCTGGGGTTTGAACTCAGATCCTCGCATATGCCAGGCAAACGCCAGAACTGCTGAGCCACCGCTCCAGCCCCCTTAAGTTAATTTATAAAGTTAACATAATCCCAATAAACATTTCAGCAATTGTTTGGGGGAATTAAACAAAATAATACTGAAGTTTATATGTAGAAATAAACAAGAATATAAGAAAGAAAATTTTCAGGGGAGATGGAAGCCTAGCACTACCAGATGTTAAAATATGCTGTAGACTCTCTAACACATTGTGGTACTGGTGCACAAATAGACAGAGAAGTGATACAGAATAGAAAGCCCATAGTAGACCCAAAAACTTCTGGAAATTTAGTGTATGATAGAGGTGGCATCTCAAAACATCAAGATAATAAGGTATTTTTATATAAATGGGCTGGGACAACTGATTAGCCATTTGGAAAAAAGTTGGATCCATATCTCACATCACATACAAGAATAAACTCCATGTGGATCAAAGATCTAAAAATGAAACCATATAAGAACTGGAAAATTCGGTAAATTTTTCTTTCAATTCTGTGAAGGGAAAGATTTTCTGACTATGACTCAAAATTCAGAGGCAATAGAATAACAAAAAAATGTGGTCTTAGTAAAAATAAAGACCTTTTCATTGCCCAACCCTACCTGCTGGGAGGGGGAAACCTCCACCATAAGCAAAGTGACAGGACAGCCCATGAATTGGAAAATTTCTGCAACATATATCAAAAGCAAAGGACTAATTTTTTTTTAAGAGAGAGAGGAGAGAGTCAGTTTTATTTTTTCATCTGGATTTTGCTTTTCTGGCAGTTGTGTATGTGGTGCTGGGATTTGAACCCGGTGTTCCTGCATGCCAGGCAAATGTTCTACCTCTGAGCCACCACTCCAGTCCCAGGGCTGATTTATTTTCTTTCTTTCTTTCTTTCTTTCTTTCTTTCTTTCTTTCTTTCTTTCTCTCTCTCTCTCTCTCTCTCTCTCTCTTTCTTTCTTTCTTTCTTTCTTTGAAGAAAAAGAGCAACAGAGAGAAAGAGAATCAATTCCATTCAGTTTTTCATGTGGCTTTCATTGCTCCAACAGTTCATGGTGTACATGGTGCTGAGGTTTGAACCCGAGTCCTCGCACACGCCAGGCAAGCGCCATAACTGCTGAGCCACTGCTCCAGCCTCAGTACTAACTTTCTTATTACATAAAAAACTCTTTAAAATGGGGGACAGAGCATTGTTAGATGAGTGGATTAAGAAACTGGTATATATATACACAATGGAGTCCCACTCAGCTATTAAAATGAATGAAATTATGGCCTTTGCTGGTAAATGGATGGAAATGGAAAAAAATCATGCTAAGTGAAATTAGCCAAATACAGAAACTCAAAGGTCGAATGGGTAAAATAAAGGAAAGGAGGAGGAAAGGACAAGATTATATGAAGATCCATCAAATACAAATGAACTGACAAATGAAAGGAAGTCTAGTAGAGTAAATGAAAGAGAATGAGAGAGAAGAGGAAAGAAGGGAGGGACAAGGGGAAGGATATAGGGGGGATATAAATATTGTGTCGTATACTTTGCACCTCTGAGATACTAAATAGTTCCCACACAATCATTAAAAATCGGAAAAGTAAAAAAATATATATATAACCGAAGGGAGACCAGTAGAGGAAAGGGATGGGGCAGGGGGGGGTAGTGCTGGGGAGGGAATTGAGTCAAGATATATTGTTTTTTTTTGTTTTTGTTTTTGTTTTTTTTTTTAAAGAGAGAGGGACAGTGAGAGAGACAGAGAAAGAGAGAAACAACTTTATTTAGTTCTTCACATGGCCCTAGTTGCTCCAACACTTAGTTGTGTACGTGGTGCTGGGGTTTGAACCCGGGTCCTCGTGCTTGCCAGGCAAGCGCCGAAACTGCTGAGCCACTGCTCCAGCCCCAAGATATATTGTTATAGTGTGTGCATGTATAACAACAAATCCCTTCATTATGTACAACTATAAGGCACCAATACAAAAATCTAAAAGCAAAAAAACAATGAATTAGATACTGCAAAAGAAAAGGTCAGTGAACTTAAAAGCACAAAGATTAAATGAAGGCAAAAATAGGGGGGCAGAGGACAAAAATATTTCAGTTGAAAAGTGGGAAAAAGAGACAATTCACAGAGATATAAAAAAGATGAAGATACAAAACAGATTTCAAAACCTATGCAAAGAGGTTCAAACTTTTTATAATTTAAAAAATGACAAAGCAATACATCTCACCTAGCACACTGTCAAAAAGTAAAAAGTATACCAACATACTCTGTTGGCAAGGCTTTGGAAAACAGGCACTCTCATGCATTGCTGAGTCCCTTTTGGCAGGGAATTTGCAATATGTAACAAATTACATATTTACTTGCCTTTTGACCCAGCAGTCTCATTTCTTGGAATCTGCCCTTGAAGATGGACATCAGTCAACTTGAAAAATACTTCTACATGAACTTGTTTGTTGCCACATTGTAGTTGCAAAACAATGTAAATACCTATATAAAAGAGAGTGGTTGAATAAATTATGTATAGTTTACTATGTGGCTATAAAAATAAGGAAGATCTCTATGAACTATTGTGGAGTAATTTCTAGGCTATAGTAAGTGAATCTTAAGTGAGGTGATGTGAAAAAAGCAAAGTGAAGAATGTCAGTATGACAGCATTTTTCACATAAAGGGAAATAAAAAAATATATATGTGATTTCCAGTTTCGTGGCTAAACTGGATTGGTTAATAAATGCAATTGGTTACCTGCAAGGATGGGAATGGGGCGTAAAGAATGGAGAAAAGGGGGTGGGGTGGGAAGAAAGTGACACTTCAAAAAAATTATTTTTGGCAGTACATACAGGATTGAACCCAGGGGTGCTCCACCACTGAGCCACATCTCCAGCCCTTTTTTAGTTTGAGACAATGCCTCACCAAGTTTTCAGAGGCTGTCCTTGAACTTGTAAATCTCCTGCCTAAAACTTCCCGAGGAGCTGGGATTACAGTTTATGTCACCACGTCCAGCCTGCATTTTTTTATATCCTTGAGTTTTACAACCGTGTTTTACCTACCCCAAATATAAACTACAATATAGCAGAATGCGAGGAGAACCCAAAATGGATAGTAAAAAATGAGCCTAACTGTACTACCATTGAATAACGACCATACTGAAAGGGATGGAAAGGAAAAGAGCTAGACCATGTAACTATAGAGTCATTACTTTGACTCGATACTCTAAGGCTAAAGACAGATGAACTAAGTACAAATATTGCTTTCTCATTATTAAATTTATTTTTCGCAAGGTATAGGTCACCAAATCTGAAACTATTGTGTGCATTCTAGAATTGAGCAAATATGTAAATATGGGTAAGAATTAGGTTTTTCACAGTTGGAGAAAGGAGATAAAAATAAAGAAAGGAGAAGAAAAGGAAGAACCCTGTGCTGAGTTAGAAGAGGCATTGGTATAATTTATGGTATAAATTATATAGATATTTATATATACATACCATATATAATACATTTATATATGTATATGTGTGTATGTATATATATGTGTATATATGTATGTCAAGATAGGTAGATGCAATGTGTGTTTATATATACATACATTTCCTACTCCATCTGCTGAGAGGACCTAGGTTGCTATCCCAGTAGCAGTGAGCGTATATTATACTCAAATCTTGGTTTTGTTTTGTGTTTTTTGGTACAGGCGAATTGAACCCAAGGGTGCTTAACCACTGAATCATTCAGCCTATTTTGAGACAGGGTCTACTGTAAGTTGCTTAGGACCTCCCTAAGTTGCAGAGGCTAGTTTTGAACTTGCAATCCTCCTGCCTCAGCCTCCTGAGTTTCTGGGATTACAGGTGTATGCCACCATGCCTAGCTCAAATCTTGGTTTCTAAAAATTATTCTCCAATAAAAGAAACCAAAGTCCTTTTGAGAAATAGCTAATTCCAGAGCTGGGACAGAAAAAGTATCTTATCATGCCAGAGAGTAAGGAAGTGTTCAAAAATGTTCAGATCATATGTTCCAGCCATCTCACTTCTGGGTGTATTTCTGAAAGAATTGAAATCAGGATCTTAAAGAGATATTCACACATTCATGATCCATAGTTGCATTACTCATAGTAGCCAAGAGGTGGAAGCAACCCAGATGTGCATCAGTGAATCAATGGTAAATAAACTACAGTAAATGAGACAGGAGAATACAGCCTTAAAAAGAAAGGAAACCCTGTCACATGCTTCAATACGGATAAACCTTGAAGGCATTATATTAGGCAAATAAGCCAGTCACGAAAAGACAAGTAGTAAACGATTCCATTCATGTGTGTAGCTAAAGTAGTTAGAATTGTAGAGACAGAATGACAGTTGCCAGGGACCAGCGAGAGGGGGAAATGTGCAGTTGTTTTGAAGGAACAGAGTTTTAGTGTCACAAAATGAAAAACTCCTGTAAATTCATTGCAGGACAATGTGAATGTACTTTACTGAACTATATGCTTAACCATGGTTAAGATGATACATTTTTTGTTTTTGTTTTTTAATTACAAATTTAAAAATGATATGAGCACGTGATAAGGATACAGGAATCAACACAAGGGTGTTCCAATGGTCAGATTTGGAACAATTTGAGCAGCAACATAGTTATAGTAATGAATTAACATAATGAATAAATAGAAGTAAATATGCATGAGCTCATATTGATATAAATTAGTAATTGAAAGAAAAGAGAGAATGCATCCTCATGGTAAGAATTCCCAATAATAACTATAGAACAAATGATAGAATTAGAAAATCAACACTTAGGAAACATCATAGTGATAGGTGCTGCAGGATGTTAAAATTCAATTGATGTTAAATTTAAAATGGATGGGGAAAAGGAATGATGAGAGAAAGGATATTTTCATAGTCTCACGGCATCTTCCTACAACATATTAATTACAAAAGGAAAAATAGCAGCTTTACACTAGAAACCTGGCACACAGCACTTAAACCAACCCATCAAGGCTAACCTCACCAATAATATGATGTATCGACATCGAGTGGCTTATGAGACAATGTACTCAGAAGGGTACAATATTCTTGCCAAATCTATAATATTAATTTAAACATACGGAAACTACAGAGAAACCCATATTGAAAGACACTGCAAAATAGCTGGGCAGTACTGATCAGAAAATTGCCAAAATTATGAAAGACAAAGACTGAGTAACTACTCCAGATTGGAGGAGAAAAAGGAGACACGACATCTAAATGCAGTGTGAGATTTTTGGATTGGATCCTGGACCACAAAAAAGACATCAGTGGGACAGTTGGTGAAATTTGAATAAACCATGAAGAAATGATAAATGTTTGAGGAGACAAATATGTTTAAGTCTTAGATTTAAACATAATGTATACATTGTATCAAACATTACATGATACTTCATTAGCATGTATGATTTGTTTTATGTATTAGTTTAAAAAAGTAAAAGGAATTTTGAATGAGGTCTCTAGAGTAGTTGTATATTGTGTCAGAGTTAGTTTCCTGTTTTGGTCATTGTACTATGGTTCTATAAGACATACGCATTTTGATTAGCTAGGTGTTGAGTATAGGGAACTCTTTATAGTGTTTATTTTTTGGAAGCCTGAAATTATTTCACAATGAAAAGTTAATAAATTAAAAAACAATACTTACGGGTTTCAAATGACCGCTCAATGTGAGTCAACAATGTGATCTGGTAGCAAAGACAGAAGGAAAGGTGAGCTGGAGCAGTGGCTCAGTGGTTTCAGTACTTGCCTGGCATGTGTGAGAACGCAGGTTCGAACCCCAGCACCATGTACACAACGAAGTGTCAAGGCAGTGAAAGCCACGTGAAAAACTAAATAAAACTGCTTCTCTCTTTCCCTCCCTCTCTCTCTCTCTTTCACTGAGCCTCTCTCTCTTAAAAAAAAAAGGAGGAAGAAGGAAAGAAAGAGAAATACTCTGAAAGAGGGCACTTCATATGTCCTTTACATCCAAAGTATTATAGTCGGTTCTAAATGTGGTGGTTTCAGAGAGATTTAGAACAGAAGAGTATTAATACTTTTAGCTTTTCTTTTTTCTTTCAGTACTAAGGAAAGTAATACTCAGGGGTGCACTAACACTGAGCCATGCCCTCAGCCCTATTTTTTTTTAAGAGGGAGAATTAATTTTATTTATTATTTTTTTCATTTGGTTTTTGTTTCTTTGACACTTAGTTGTGTACGTGGTGCTGGGGTTCAAACCCAGGTCCTTGCACATTCCAGGAAAATGCTCTAACCTCTGAGAAATCACTCCAGCCCCTATTTTTTTATTTTGAGACAGGGCTTCTCTAAGATACCCATGCTGACCTGGAACTTGGGATCCTCTTGTCTCAGCCTCCCATGTTACTGGAATTACAAGAAAGTGTCAGTGTGCTCAACACTTATAATAATTTTATGTCAGGAATGGTTTCCCTTGGCTCATCTCTGCATGTACCTGGGAACACGTGAGGAATATCGTTATGCTTGGGCCTCATCTTCAGAGATTCTGATTGTCCATAGTGGGGCCCAGGCACTGTTATTTTATAAAAACTTCCCAGATGATTCCGATGAGTAACGAGAGATATGAATTCTTTGGTTAAGGGAGCTGGAATATTTAGCTAGGAAAAGATTCGTGTCAGGTGTAGAAGAATCATATGGGAGAGCTTAGGAAAATAAAGTTGTGTTTTACCCCTGGAAAGAATTAGGTATATTTGGGGTGTGTTAGCTTTTTGCTGTTGTGACCAAAATACTGACAAGATCAACTTAGAAGAGGAAAAATTTATTTTGGCTCATGGTTTCAGAAGTTTCAGTGCATGGTCTGTTTGCTCCATTGCTTTGGAACATCATGGAACTTGGTGAGGGAATGGCAGAGGAAAGCTGCTCAGCTCATGGCAGCCAGGAATAGAGAGGGGGTAGGGACAGGATTTGCTTTCTCCAATCATACACCGCCTATAGTTTCCACCACCTCCAACAGTCTGTTCAGCTGTCAGTGGATTCATCCACTCATGAGGTCAGAACCCTCATGACTGAATCACTTCCCCAAAGCTCCATCTCTGGACATTGTTGCACTGGGGATTTTGGGGAACACTTCAGATTCAAACCATAACATGGGGTGAGGCCTACTTTTGAAAAGCTTCCTTTGTTATCTTGATATGCTGCCAGGTATGTGAAGAGTGGGCTGGGCAGTGTTTCTCACACTGGAATGTGCATGTGAGTCACTAGTGGGTCATGTTAAAATAGAAGTTCTGATTTGGTAGACTAGGGAGGGGCCTGGAAGTATGCATTTCTAACAGGTCCCTGAGTGATGCTGCTGCTGCTGATCTGGGAACCACATTTTGAATACTAGTTACTTAGTATAGATTATTACACCAGGGACTCAATCCCTGGATGTGGTGGAGAGGATGGTTTAGGCTAAGGTGCATGTGAGAGTTTTAGTGAAGTTATTTAAACCTCAGAGATAAAATTTATTTAGGTGTGAAAGGAGTATTGGTTTGGGAATTAGATATGAATAGGCATTCAGAAAAGTGGTGACTATCATGTATGCTACAGAATCCTTTTTTTTTTTTTAAGAGAGAGAGACAGTGAGGGACAGAGGGAATCACTTTTTATTTATTTTTTTCATGTGGATTTTGTTGCTCCAACACTTCTGCTGGGGTTCAAACCCTCATACTTGCACATGCCAGGAAAGCACTGTAACTGCTGAACCACTGCTCCAGCCCCATATAGAATCCTTTCTTTTTGGAAGACCAAGATTGTGATTAATGTGCATGAAAATTAGGAGCCTCTGATCAGTTTTGCATCAGAGACAATCTACTTCTATTCTACAGCCAAGGGAAGACTATAGTTTTAAATACAAATTATCTTGGCCTAAAGTAAAATACTTGTTTTTGTCTATCCCTGCTTAATTAACTTTTTTTTTCTTTGCAGTACTGGGGATTGAACCCAGGGCACTCTATCAAAGAGCTACATCCCCAGCTTTTTATTTTTCACTCTGAGCCAGTGCCCTGCTAACGCTGACCTTGAAGTTGCAATCCTCTTGCCTCAGTTTTGTGAGTTGCTGAATTTACAGGTGTGCATGCCTACATCCCACAGGCATAATTAACTTTTGCAGTCATCTTAGGTCTTGGTCTAATGAAATATGACAAATATTTGTTGAGCTCCTGCTATTCAAATTGTTGTTGATCTGATTGTGGGACACATAATGCTCTCAAAATGTCTGAAATATGTAAGTCAGGGAAGGCTTTCTGGAAAATGTAATGTTTGAATCAAGACTTAGAGATAGCTGGTAGGTGGAAGTAGAGTGGCTGGGAAGCATGGTGCCTTTGGAGAACCACACAAGGTTTGGATGAGCTGAAACATGGGGAGTGCCTGGAGGGGTGAAGCTGGAGAGCAGGCAGGGGCTAGCTAGCATATGACTGACTTAAATGGCAGCTAAGGAGATTGGATGTTATCTCAAAGATAAAGGGATTCCAGTGAAGGATTTTATGCAGGAATGTTTTAATATTGGATAGAGAGAAATCATTTAGGAGTTTTATATGTAAGCCAGCTAATCAGACCTTAGTAATTACTCCTAATGCCTTTTATGGTCTTACCTCCTTTTCTTAGACAAGAGCAATTCACTCCAGGGCTAGCTCTTGCCTTGTCTGCCTCCAGGCAGCGCTGTAGCAGTGTAATGCAAGCAGACCTTGGAGCATTTTTTTTTTTTTAATTCTTTTTTTTTTTTTTAAGGAGAGAGGGACAGTGAGAGAGACAGAGAAAGAGAGAAACAACTTTATTTAGTTTTTCACATGGCCTTAGTTGCTCCAACACTTAGTTGTGTACGTGGTGCTGGGGTTTGAACCCGGGTCCTCTTGCTTGCCAGGCAAGCGCCGAAACCACTGAGCCATCGCTCCAGCCCCGACCTTGGAGCATTTTGTAGCTTTTCCAGTCCCTTGGGGATGGATGTCTGGCCCACATTAGGCAGCAAGGTGCAGCCATTTCTCTTCTGCAGAGTTGGATAGCAGGAGGCTCTTAGCAAATGCTTGGACAGCATTTACTGGGTTCTGGTACTAAATCTGTTATCCCAGTTATGGGGATGTTGGAGTAGTTATATCACCTCTGTGAACCTCATTCATGAAATGGAGATAATACAGACTCTGGTGCTTTTTCAAGAATTGAATTGGGGGACTGGAACAGTAGCGGAGTGGTGGCTCAGCGGTTGCCAGGCAAGCATGAGGACCCAGGTTCAAACCCCAGCACCACATACATAACTAGGTGTCAGAGAAACAAAGGCCAGATGGGGGGAAAAGAGATTCTCTCTTTTTCTCTCTCTCCCTCTATCTTTAAAAAAAAACAACAACTGAGTTGAATGATGATGATGGTGATGGTAAAATGAGCACTGTGCTAGGTACATTCATTAACTAATTAGACTAGTATAAAACTCCCAAAATAGTGTTTATGTCCTGGTACATACTCAGTAAACATTAGATTCATCCCCCACATCCTCCTGATCATTGCCCTTCCTACAGTTTGTCAGTAGCTGATGGGTGATTACCTTAGCACTGTCTTCCTATGACTTTATTCTCACAAATTGACAGTGAAACTAATGGTCATTTAATTTAAGTCAGGAAGCAGCCAGTGAGTTATTCCAAACATCATTTCATTAAGGAAGTACTTGGGACTTAGAAATCAACTGTACTTTAACCAAATTACACTTTAAAACAATTAGCCTTTGAACTTAATTTTTAGGTTCAGGGTCTTGAGCTGCTATAGAAACCAGATGGAGCTGCTGCCTGGACTATAACATGGTTTATGTGCTATTTAGATGTTAGTGCCCTTCTGCTGACCAAATAATCAGAATAAACATCTGAATAAAAGTTCTGTTTAATGAACAAAATGGAATATGTAAGGTTGAACAAGGTTTGGAATGAATCGTATTGTCCCTGTGCGGATGCTCGACAGGTTTCTTTTCGTTTCTTTTCTCTTCTTTTTTTTTCAATACTGGGGATTGAGCTCAGGGTCTTGCGCAGGCTAGATAAGTGCTTCATCACTGAGCTACCTCCCCAGCTCTTATTACATTTTATTGTTTTTAATACAGCCATGATGATTTATCTGTCTTTAATTCTACATGTCTAAAGTAGACAGGGTGGAAGTGACGGGGGCGGGGGGTTCTTACTGATATCAGTGGACCCAGGCCAACATATGTTTCTTCCTGACACATACCAAGAAAGAGTAAAAAGCAGAGAAGTAATGAGTTACATACTGGCTCCTAAATCTTAAGGAGAATTTGTGAAGGATATCCATGGCTTATCTTTCTTAGTTTCAGTCTCAAATCAATTTATTTTGAAAAGTAAATGCAAGCTAGGCATGGTGGTGCATGCCTATTAAGTCCAGCGACTCAAGAGTCCGAAGCAGGAAGATTGCAAGTTCAAGACTAGCCTTAACAACTAAATAAGGACCTAAGCTACTTAGCAATTCAGTGAGTCCCTGTCTCCAAAACAAAATAACACACACACACACACACACACACACACACAAACAGGTTGGGGATAAAGTACCCCTGGGTTCAATCTTCAGTACCAAAAAAAAAAAAGTGTATATAAGTCTTTTTACCCATTTCAGAATTATCTAAAGTAAAATGACTTGTGTCACTTCTGCTCACATTTCATTGGCCCAGTCAAGTCATGGGGTCACACCTAACTTCAAAAAAGTGGGGAAGGGCAACTATTTGTGTGCGGAGGAGGAGGAAGACTTTTTTTTCTTATTATTGCACCATTTCAATTTGTCCTTTATTGATAGCGGTTGTTTTGGTAGCTTGATTAAGGTAGTGTCCGCCAGATTTCCTCACTGTAAGATTTTTTACCCTTTGGAATAAATAAACATTCCATAGAGAGTTACTTTGAAACTATGTAAACCTCCTATTCTTTATCAATTTTTTTTATTTTTATTTTTTGATACCAGGGATTGAACCTAAAAGTTCTGAACCTTGGAGCCACATCCCCAGTCTATTTTTTTCATTTTGAGACAGGGTCTCACTAAGTTGCTTAGGGCTTATCCGGCCCTTATCAAACTTTTAACTTGTTAGTTAAAACTGAACAGGTTCTGAATTTTAGACAGGGTCTGACTAAGTTGCCTAGGATGCCTTGAACTTGTGATTCTCCTGCTTCAGCCTCCTCAGTTGCTGAGACTATAGGCATGGGCCATCATACTCAACCCCTGGCAGGTTTCTGATAGTACAGGGCCCTAACTTTGTCTGCAGTGAATTAAAGTGCCCTCACTCTTCAGTAACATGGCTCACCATACCCTTTTTTCTTCCTTCTTTATGTTGGTTTTAGTTAACCAGATCCTTTTTGACAACATAAAGCATGGATTAAAATTAACTCCGTAGCAATCCTAGGATTATGGGCTCAGGAGAATAAATCTTGGGTTGACTGTGAGATGATTTCATTTAAGTCTTATTCTGAAAAAAGCAGCTATGGAAGAGGCAACTCTGAGCTTGGCATATTTTCTGTCCCTCGTTCCGCAAGATCAATTTGTATGAGTATCATAGTCCATTGTGCTTGTGGTGCATGAGGGATTGTTACTGGAAAGCATGGTGGGTCGTGCTGGCAGCGGTGATTATGCCTGAAAACCGGCTGGAGTCCTGGGTCTAGCTCTATCTAAGAGCAAAATTCAAGGAGAGCAGGAGTGACAGTCATTTAAACATTCATCTCCTTTTCTATCGCCACAATGCCTCCCAAATCAGAGGGTATTTTATCCCTAGAGTTTAGCATAAAATTAGAGGGTCTGGCCATGATACAATCTTTGTTCTTTCTTTCTTTAAAACCTCCTCCTTCTTCTGAATATAGATTGTCCACCATGCTCCAACCTCTCATGCCGCCTTTGAGGTGCAGGATAGGGGATAAGACTAATATGCTACCGTTCCCTTATTTCCGCCTTTTATTTTCCAGCAACAGCTACAGGCCTATGTGGCCTGGGTGAATGCACAGCTGAAGAAGAGGCCATCAGTGAGGCCTGTGCAGGACCTGCGGCAGGATCTCCGAGATGGGGTGATCCTGGCATATCTCATCGAAATTGTTGGTCAGTTGGCCCTGGACTCTGATGCAGTGATAGACCATATGCCCTTCGTATGCCCTTCAAAGCAGGTTTATTCTTCTTTAGCATACACAGTAATGGAATTAGAGAAAACTTAAAGTACTTGCCCAAGTTAATTCCTGATTGGTCAGTGCTGTGTGCCAGGCACTGTGTTACGTTTGGGAACACGATGAGCGCAGTCTGTGTTCTCAGGAGTGTCCCAATCTAATTGGAAAACGTGGAATGTGAAGTC
This sequence comes from Aplodontia rufa, assembly GCA_004027875.1. NCBI lineage: Eukaryota > Metazoa > Chordata > Mammalia > Rodentia > Aplodontiidae > Aplodontia > Aplodontia rufa. The sequence continues at coordinate 15,350 of PVKS010013430.1, read as the reverse complement.
AGCTCTATTGCTGTGGATGGGGTGAACACAGGGGAGTACATAGAAGGGACAGCCTTCTCAGGCTCAGGGGTTCAGTGGCTGACCAGAGAATTGATGTTTAAAGTGAGGCCTGCCAAAAGAATTGATGTCTGAATTGAGAGCAGAAAAGGAAGTAGTAGCTAGGCAAAATGAGGATGTTTCCAGCCAAAGGATCCCTCTCTGATACTCACTACATAAAAGGGCTTTTGCTCTTGAAAACATGGTACCATTCTTACTAGATAATTTTATTCCCATAGCTCTGCTGTTATTTTTCTTATACTTACGGTAATTGTTTGCTTGCCTCTGTTCTGTAAAGACAGAATGCTTTAAGAGCACACAGTGTCATTTTTTCCCTATCTCCACAACCTCTAACCATGCGCTCCTAAAAGGTATGCAAACATTTATTGTTATATTTGTCAGCTGACTTTGCTTAGAGTTCTTGAGGGGGTGTGGGGCTTACAAGTGGTACGGAAGAAGCAAGGTTTGCAACAGGCATCCTACCCATGAATAGCTTGTTGGGACAGTTTGTGAATTCATCAGAGCATTCATTTGTAATGATAATAACAGTGGCAATACTAATAGCAGCTGCCAGGGGTTGAACTCTATCCTATTTAATTTCTTGTTCTAGGACTCTAACCCAGAGCCTCATTCATGCTAGGCAAGTGCTCTTCTACTCAACTACATCCTCAGCCTTAAACACTACTTTCTATTTTGACTTTGCTATATAGAATTCACCTCAAGGTCTCTCCCCAAATTTTTATGGTCCATCATTAACTTTTCCTTGAGTTGTAGACATGAATATTTAGCTTCCTGTTCAGCATCTCTATGTGGATGTCTAACACACAGTTCTAACATCACATGTCCTAATCAGAATTTTGATTTTCTCTTCCCACCAATCCTTTTATCTTTCAGGTTTCTTCATTTAAGGAACACATTACATTGGCATTTACCCAGTTGTTAAAACAGAACTTTTAGAAGTCATTCTTATTTTCTTTCCCTTGCGGATTATACCTGATCCTTCACGTGTAGTATCTACTTTGTATTTGTGATATACTCAAATTTCTGACTTCTCACCATTTTTTTTTCTCTTTATCCCAAACCATTGTTATCTCTTCCCTTAACTATTTTTTTTTTTTAAGACAGAAAGGGACAGGGAAAGAGAGAGAGAGAGAATCAATTTTATTTAGTTCTTCATGTGGCCTTCGTTGCTCTGATACTTCATTGAGTACACGGTGCTGGGATTTGAACTTGCGTCCTTGCGAATGCCAGGCAGGTGCCTAACCCCGGAGCCATGGCTACAACTGTTACTTTGACTATTTTCATTATCTTTCTGACTAATCTCTTTTTATCTTTTTTCCATAATCCATATACATAGGCTCAAATTTGAGAAACAAACCAGGTAACATCACTCCTTTGTTTTAAACTGTTCATTTTTCTTTTAAGAGAGAGAGGGACAGTGAGAAACAGAGAGATAAAGAGAGAAGCAATTTTTATTTAGTTTTTCATATGACTTTCAGTCCTCTGACACTTTGTTGTATATGCGAAGCTGAGGCTTGAACTCGAGTACTTGTGCATGCAAGGCAAGTGCCTGTAACCACCTGGTCACTGCTCCAGCCTCCCTGCCTTAATTGGTTTTGCTGGGCATGGCCTGTAATCCTAGTGCCTTGGGAGCCTGAGACAGGAGGATCTTAAGTTCAAGGCCAACCTCAGCATCTTAGGCCTTATCTCAAAATAAAAAATAAAATGGACTGGGGGTGTAGCTTAGTAGTAAAGCACCCCTTGGTTAAATTTCCAGTACCAAAAATAAATAAATAAAATAAACCCTCCCTTGGCTTATCATTATACTTAGAACAAAATTTAGATATTTTTCGGTGGTCCACAAAGCCCTGCACTACCTGGCCTTGCTTACCTGGCTTCTCCTAGGACTCAAACTCCTTGCTCACTCTACTCCAGCCATTGTAGGCTTGGTCCAGTTCCTCAGATAATCTGAACTCATTCCCACTTTGGGATTTGTACCTGTGGTTCCTTAATTTGGAACACTTCCTTCTCAAATCCTTTTTTTTTTTTTAAAGAGAGGGAGAGTGAGAAAGAGAGAGAGAGGGAGAGAGATAATCAATTTTATTTAGTTTTTCATTGCTCTGATACCTCATTGTATACGTGGTTTGAACTCTTGTACTCGTGCATGCCAGGCAAGCGCTGTAACCACTGAGCCACAACTCCAGCCCCCTCTCAAATCTTAACATCCCTTATGTATTCAGTCTGCACAAATATGTTATCAGGCCATGATCACACTTCTATATTTTTTCTCATAGCATTTATCATTCATTGACTGAAATTATATTAAGCATTTACTTGCTAACTTGGTTGTTATTTGCCATCCATGCAGATGTAAACCCTATGAGGGAAGGGACTTTTTTTTACCTTGTTCCTTGCTCCCTGTGATGCCGTGAACAGTGCCTGGCACAAATGTAAGGAAAGAAGCAAATGAAGGAAATGAAGGAAAAAGAGAAGAGTGGTGGCTCAACAGTAGTACAGGCTTATTTGGGAGAAACCTGCATACGGGACACCCAGTGGAGGCTGGGACCCCTAGTCTGCTTACAGAATAGGGGTAGATATAGAGGGTTTGAAGGAAAGGAGGATTATGATGTTGCTAGGGAGTTGTCAGGGAAGGGTCCTTTCTTATGGTGATGCAGTGTTTAGAGTTTCTTTGTCTGATGGTGGAGTATTGTAGGTGGGTCAGGGGTTTAGGATTAAGTGGGGCAGGGGTTTAGGGATAGGTGGGTCAGAGGTTTAGGGTTAGGTGGGTCAGGGGTATAAGGATAGGTGGGTCTTATTCTAAGATAGAGGAAATGTTTCAAAATGGCTTTGCCTTAGTCAGGTTCTACTTAACACACAGCAGGTGCTCATGGAATATTTTTTGAAATGAATAAATGTATATATAGTAACTTCACAGGCCCATGGGTTTAGATTTGAAATTTTGAAGACCCTCCAAAAGACTTTAATTTTCCTCTTCTGCACCCAAATTACAAAAACCTGGACTTAACTCACTGGAATTTTTATGGATAATTTTATTGTTCCCATGAAATATTCCCTTTCTTTGGGTCTGGCTTCTATGAAACTTCGATAATATTTCTTCCTATAACATCATCTACTTTCTTCCTTCAAACAGCAGGAGAAAAGCTGAGTGGAGTACAGCTGAGTCCCACTAACCAACAAGAGATGAAGAATAATGTGGAGAAAGTGCTACAGTTCGTGGCCTCCAAAAAGATTCGTATGCACCAGACTTCAGCGAAAGGTCAGTGTCTCTTCACATCCTTTGTGGATGAGTACACTTGGCTTTACTGATGCTTTCCAGTTTTATTTTATTTATTTATTTATTTTTAGAGAGGGACAGTGAGAGAGAGAGAGACAGACAGAATCAACTTTCATTTAGTTTTTCATGTGGCTTTTGTTGCTCTGACATAGTTGTGTACATGGTGCTGGGGTTTGAACCCATGTACCTGTGCATGCTGGGAGGCGCCCCATAACCACCAAACCACCACTCCAGCCCCTGTTTTCCAGTTTTAGAAGCACCCTTGGTTGTATAGCAATGGGTTCTTTTTTTTTCTTTTTGCTGGTGCTGAGGAACGAACCTAGAACCTCATACCGGCCATCCCATTGAGCTACATTCCCAGCTAGCTAAGGGTTGTAGAATGGCTTTGTATCAGTTTTTTTCAAATAAAGAAAGTTATTCTCTTGTGATGGAATGAATATCAGAATCTAAGTGCTACAGAAACCTGGGTGGAGATAGAAGTTCTCTATTCTTTTTAGTTGAATACAGGTCTGCTTGAGTCTGTATGGAAAAATTAATGGTAAGAAAATAAAAGACAAATTTGTGATACTTTAGAATGTCTCACTGAAGTTATCAAAAATAAAGATAGATAATGTTTCAAGTTCCTTAGAGTTTATGATCAAGTATTATTTCACATCATCATAACATGTGCTTTTTTCCATCCAGTTTCTAGAAGAAAAATATAGCATTTTTTAAAAATCAAAACATTCTAGGCAGGATGAAAAGGGCTCTGTGACTTCTGTACATGCTCTCTTCTGTAGTGAAATGACTCAGGTGGGTTGGCTAGGCTGCAAAGAAGGAGCAAAGCAGATGTCCTTAGAAATCAGGCTCCCTAATCCTCTTGCTGTTTCTCTAGAATTGACTAGATCTTGTTCTGTTTCAGCTTCGGTTTGTGGGTCTTATTGCCTGTGGGTCTTGTGGGAATGAATGGGGTCAGAAGGGAGGCTTCCTTTCATGCTGGATTATTGGTGTTCTTTGTTTAGGCTTCATTCAGGTGGGCAAATGATGAACCAGACAGCATTCAGCAGAAGTATCAAATAATCCTTTTCCAACTTTACATATGGAAAAGTTCTGTGAAGTTAGATCCATAGAACTTTACCCTTTTCCTTGCATTAATTTTCACCAGTTTCATCACATTGGGTTTTGCCTCTTTTTTTTTAGGGCAGAATTTAGAGAGCCATGTCTTTGATCTGATCCCCATGTGGAGAGGGCTTAGGGATCTGGCCCAGTAAAGTGGCTATTTTAAGGGAACACTGCCATTCAGGGCATCATTATCTTTTACCTGGAGAAGCACAATAATTTCCTAATTAGTCCTGCTGCATTGATTTTTGTCCCCCTCCCTTCTGCTTTCTACACTGCAGCCAGAATTATCTAAGATGACATATACTTGTGTTACTTCTGCATTGGAGGTCCCTTAGAATAAAATCCAATGTCTTTTCCTGTGGCTTATCCTGTCCTATATGACCAACCTCTATTTCCCGCTCCCACCCCTACTGCTCATCTTACTCTTCTCCCTCTGGATCCCAGTGCTCTGCATATGCTGAACTTCTTTTATTTATTTATTTATTTATTTTTAAAGAGAGAGACAGTGAGAGAGACAGAGAAAGAGAGAAACAACTTTATTTAGTTTTTCACATGGCCTTAGTTGCTCCAACACTCAGTTGTTTACGTGGTGCTGGGGTTTGAACCCGGGTCCTCGTGCTTGCCAGGCAAGCGCCGAAACTGCTGAGCCACCGCTCCAGCCACTGAACTTCTTTTAGTTCTTCCACCATAATGCTAAGCCTCAGAGATATAATGTGAATTACAGTGATAATTTAAAAGTTTCCAAAAGCCATGTTATACAAAACAAACAGGTGAGATTATACTTTATTCAACTCAATATATCCCCTATCATTTCTGCCTGAAATTGATATTAAAAAGTTACTGAGATATTATGCATTCTGTTTTTGTCTAGGTCTAATGAGACATTTGTCTCTGTTTTTTTTATATGTGTTAAGTAAGTACTATACTTACAGCACATTTCAATTCAAAATAGTGACAGTTTAAGTACTCAGTAGCAACATGTGACTTGTGGCTCCTATGTTGGACGGTACAGCTGTGTTATGTCATGCTCTCTCACTTGTAGACCTTTACACCTACTCTTCTGTCTTCTCAGATTACTTTTTTCCCTCCTCTCCTCTTATCTCATAAATCAAATCTCAGTGGAGGACTCATTTTCTCTAGGAACACATCCCTGAGCCCTCTAAGATGCCTTTACTCTGGGCTCCCAAGGACTCCTGAACTTCTGTTACCCAAACATGTTATCATACTTCATTGTAATTGCTTCTAAACCTTCTGTCTGTCTTGTTGCGCATGGCTTTGTTAAGACAGAAACCTTGACTGCATTTCTTGCCTATATTAATAGCAATTTGAAATGCAAGTCAGCCTCTGCTTCCCTCTCAGGACCTCTTGGTCTGTTTGGTCCTTCAGATATTGTGGAAGGAAACCTGAAGTCCATTATGAGGCTGGTCCTTGCCTTAGCAGCTCATTTCAAACCTGGCGCTAATAGGATGGTGAGCCAAGCACAGGACTCCAGAACCCCTCTACAGAGTCACCAACCACACTGTGCTACTGCTGTAGCCCAGGGAGCAGCTGCTGCTTTGGCTGATGTATGCCATGACATGTCACGGTCAGGACGGGATGTTTTCCGGTACAGACAGAGGTAAGATTAGAAATCTGGGGATGAGAACTGATCCTTGTATTCTGGTATTTCTTCTTTTAGAGGGAGAAATATCACCCAAATAGCCCCACACTGCAGAAAAGAACATGGAGTGGAAGTTGGAGAGGAAAGCCCAAGAGAAAAGCTCTCTCTCTTTTTTTGTTTTTTTGAGATATTTATTTGCAGTTGGTAGAATGTAGAGAAATCATATACATATGTTTTCCCTCTGGTTCACTGGGAGATATGTAAGAGCAGTGCTTCAGTCCATCTAGGAGAGGCTTACCCTGATATATATCCAGAAGACTAAGCTCTCCTGGAGAGTCATGGCACAAAGTCCTTTGAGGATTATGCATCTGCTGAGGGAGAGGGCAACCCTGAGATGTTGCAGAGATTGGTGAAGTTATTATTATTATTATTATTTTTTTTTGCCTGCCTTCCCTTCTAGGTTTCTTTAAGGCAGGGATTTGCCTTGCCTTATTTGTCTTCTTGTTTGTAGTGCTCACAAAATGTCAGTGTATCAGTACTTGGAGAGTTAACCTGAACTACAGAACTGACTCCCTCTCCTTTGATGGTGCCCTCTGGCTTTAGGAACAGCAGCATGGATGAAGAGATTGAGAATCCATACTGGAGCGTCCGGGCGCTGGTGCAGCAGTATGAAGGGCAGCAAAGATCCCCTTCTGAGTCCAGCTGCTCCAGGTAATTGTGGCCTCAGATTCTACAGTCTTAACTGAAAACTGAGTTCTTGGAGATTCTCAGGGTCCTCAGCTTCAAGTAGCAACGCAGTATGCATCTAAGGCACCTAACCTCTTTTTCTATCCTTTAAAAGCCTTTGCATTTGGCTTTTTAAAAAGAGGGCCCTCAGCATTGCCTATGGTTTTGTGTTGACAAGAGGGAAATGGTGCTGTTGACTTTTCCACACTGGAAAAACTGTGAGGTCCCAGTGCTAATGCTTAGCTGTGGCCACACGGGGGCAGGCCTGGGACCTGTCAGAGCCCAGCCTAGTGGTTCTGACATTTGTGTGTCAGCTGCCAGTGTTTATGACAGCCAGTTCCATTGTACTGTCTTGGAGCCTGAGTGTAAGTCTAAAGTTATGTCTGGAGAAGGCCTATAAAACTCATAGCAAGAGAGGAAATTGAACAGAGTTGTCCAAATCTTTAGAGCATTTCCAGTGTTTATTTATAGGGTTGGGAATGGTGATAGATCAGTATGCATTTGAGTGGGCTAACAATGTTTGTGACTCTAGCCATCTCGGTCTCACTTAGAGCCAAGTACAGAGAACATAACAGGACATGGTGCTTTCTTAAAAGCCTGACCAATGCCAAGTGTAGTGGAAGAAAAAGGTTACTTTCTTGGCTTATGTAAATCATGCTCCTGCAAACACATCCTTAAATCATGTTAGCTTGTTTACTAATTTCATTTTGTTGCTGAATTACATTTAAGCTGTAGTGACCTTTTCTCTCCTAACCCAATCCAGTGAAGTCTGTTCTATTTAAGCCTAATTGTTCCTTATATATTTTTGTGTCTTTCTCCTATGTCTTTCCTTCATAAAATTCCATCCTGTTTTAACAAATCATTTCCTAATATATTGAGGTCGTGTGGAACTCTTTCCAGCATTTTCACATATTGGTAACCTTGCTGAACTTTACATTTTTTACATTTAAGAGGTGTGCTTTTTATTTACAGAATGTACATACATGAACTATTAAGCATTCTGAAGTGTATAATCCAGTGTCATGTAGTATCTTCATAATGTGCTGCCATCACCTCTATCCAATTGGAAGACATCTTCATCACCCCTAAAGCAAACCCATAACCACTGAGCAATAGGTGTGCTTTTTATGTCAGTCTAAACCATTGCTTCTTTGCCTGCTGCTTGGATTATCACTTGGCACAGAATCAAAAGATGTTTCCTTGTATAATGAGATCTATTGCTTCCTGCAGTCTACAGGCCTTTTACTCTCCTGAGCCTTATAGTAGTGTGGGTCTTGATTTAGAGCCAGATAAAGTGTGGCTCTGCTCCTGAGAGCACCTGCTTCCTTCTTCCAAGCAGGAGGACTCAGACTGGGGCAGGAGCTCTGGGGCTATGTAAATGAGGGATCCACTGGAAAGGAGGCTGCTGTAGACAATGTTCTCTTTCTTGATTTTGCCATTTTCTTCTACTTCCAGCCTCTTGCTAAGCTCTGAGAGTCTGCCTTTCCTTCAGGAAGTGCCTAGAAAAGGAGTGGGCTTCTTACAGAGACCTGGCAGGCCCTGGCCCCCAGGGGGTACCCGGAAAGGGCTAGGAAATAGGCCTTGAGACCTAGGGATATGGGTGCTACAGATGGGGAGTGGCTCTGAAGATAGGAAAGATAGCCCCTGGGCCTTAGCCTTAATCCCTTTTCCTGTTGCTCCAGGGAGCCCAGGCGAAGCCCTGCCCTCCTGTTGCTCCATAAACCTCAGGCCAGCCTCTCACTGTGTCCAAGCAAAATGATCCTTAGTTGGGGGAGGGGGGAAGAAAAAAGACAGAAACACACACACACACACACACACACACACACACGCAAAAAGGTCCATAGTTGGGGGTGAGGGGAGAAAAAAGAAAGAAAAAAACACACAAACACACACACCCCGCCAGAGGGGAAGGTGGGTCCTGGGGACAGCTTGAGTCTACACCCGGACAGCCTACCCCTCTTGCATAGATGGTGCTGAACTCCTGAGGGTCCGACCTGGTTCACAGTCCACGAAGGGAGGGGTCACAGTGGAGGGGCAGCGATTTCCATTTCTGAGCTGCGCTGCTTACATAGTACGAGGACTACTCAAACCCTCCTTGTGATTCTTCCGACCCGAGGCCCGGACCCCGCCTATCCTGGGGCTCCAAACCGTCCCAAGCTGCCCGGACCCCGCCCTGGTCCCTGGCGCGCGCCCCTACCTCTGCCCAGAGCTGCTTGGGTCCGAGCCCAGCGCTGCCTCGCCGCCTCTGACAGCCTGGGAAGGTTCGGGAGGGAGGCGGGTGAGGAGGGAGGGATCGGGGAGGCGGTGCGGAGCGGGATCACCCTCACGCGGGCGGCCGGGGGACTAGACGCGCAGCTGGAGCCGCTGGGAGCTTCTCGCTGTTGGAGATGGGTTGAGATGCCTCCTCCCGGGGGGATGCCCAGAGCCGCGCGGCCTTGGACACCAAGATGCAGCTGTCCGGGACCCGCTGCCTGCGAGAGGAGGCGGATTCCTCTGAGGCCGGGCTGCGGCAGAGTCTGAACTGCTGGGACAGCGCGCTTCTCACCCGGGAGCATCCCTGTCTCTGGGGCCGAGAAGCCTGTCTCTGCCCTTCCTACTTTCTCCGGCAATCGGGACGAGCCTCTCCGCGGGTTGGCTTGTCCGTGGAGTCGTTGTTCCGGCCCCAGCGCGGGGAGACATGCCCGAATTTGGGAGCGCTGTGACTTCCAGCCTTCCACTTCACCCAGAGAAGCAGGCTTGCTGAAGCCGGAGCCAGGAGGGGGACCATGGGAGGGACCCAAGTCAAATGGTGAGCTGAAGCCAATTTGGCTTTGCAGGTGGAGGACAAGGGAGGGAGCAAGGCCAAGGCTGAGGATGCTGTTGGTTACGGATCAGTGGGAGGATAGGCAGCCGGCCTGGGATTGTAACTGTAAAATACGGTGGTTCAAGGCATCTGGAGCCACATAGAGGGGAAGGACTGACCCTTTGCCCTGTGTCTCTGCTAAAGGAAGGCACTTCAGGAGGGGGCAGGACTCTTTCTTACTGTCTATTGTCCATTTAAAAAATTGATTTGAATCTAATTAGGAAGCATCTTTGTGGGGGATTTCTTGTCTGATAAACACATATTGGAGAGATATTAGACTTGTGGGAATTAAGAAATATTACCAATCAAACCTGATTTGTAATCAGTTCTTCTCTGACTTGAGAGGATTATGATGGCAAGTAGGATTTTTTTTTGTTGCTGTTGTTTATAAAATAGGTTTTTAAACTAGTCAGGGAGGAGCCTAAGTCTTAGAATTAATTCGCATTAAAATACTTTACTCCGACTTGAGGCACAGGATTTAATGCACCTCCTTTACCAATGAAATAGTTAGGGAGGCAGTACTTTGCTGTGGCCTGTGCCTCAGGAATTTTTCTTTCTCAGGTCCTTCTTTTGACTTGGCCAGCGAGTTTATTGGTCTTACCTCTGTGGCCTCACCCTGGCAGCATCAATTCAAGAAAAAGAAATGTTGTTTTCCTTTGGCTGCTCTGCCACTCCCCCAGTGGGGATGGATATCCAGACTTCCGCCCCCTTCTGCCCTTATATGGGGAACAACTTACTTAGGAGGAGGAGGAGGAGCTGAGCATGCGTCTGTGCTTTTAGGAAGGCAGTTTTACAGCCTCCAAGGTTCACACCAACCCCCTCCCCTTTGTCTGGCACCTACCTCCTGTGGACCAGCCAAATGCAGGCAGTGGAACATGTCAACCATAGCACCTTGTCAACTGAGAGTGTGGGGCTGCCTTATTCCTCAAAGAGGAGCAGCTGTTGTAGGCTTTTATTCTGCACCTGGATTCCCATTTCTCTAAGAGGTAAATGCTGAAGCCTGAGCTGTCATAAATCTTCTTATAAATGACATAGCACCAGTTGAGAGCTTTTCCAGCTGCTAATTCATGTTGACCTGAAAGTCAGATTGCATAGGTGGTGAAAGATGAACAAGAGTTCTAGAAAGCTCATTATTTCCGTATACCCCTTCTTGTTATCCTTACCCCATTTGCCTGTTTGTGTTGTAGATCTGCAGATATGATCAAGCAACTTTGTTTAATTTGAAGTAGCACAAACAAAACTTTTAATTTTTTCGTGTAGTTATAAGAAGAGAGGGGCTGGAGTGGTGGCTCAGTGGTTACGACCCTTGCCTGGCATGCACAAGTACGAGGGTTCAAACCCTAGCACAACAAAATGTTGGAGCAACGAAAGCCACATGAAAAACTAAATATAATTCTCTCTTTCTCTCTCTCACTGTCCCATTGTCTCTTAAAAAAACAAAGTAAGAATATGGTACTAACTGAAGTCATGTCCTCCAAAACTCTTCAACTGTGGACATCGAGGAGGAAGAGACACTAGTCCTCAGGTTACTTTACATGAGGTTTTGAAACCTCTGGCTGCTTCACTGTGGTTGGTTCTTGTTTTTTTTGTGGGTTTCTAGGAAGATGAAATGTTAACTCCTGATCGTTGTGAGGATTATCCCGGGAGACTTGAGGGGCACATTAAGTGGGTCAGTGAATCCTTGACACTTTCACTGTTGTCTGGGTGATGAATTTGGAAGGAATTCCTAAGAGGGGGCTGGGCCTGCAAACCCCACAGCCCCTGAGATTGCTTCAGTGCCCATGTTCTCAAGGTGCAGTGCAGGGAGAAATGATTCTTCAGACTCCTTAATCCCTCCCAGGCAGAAACATCAGCACCACATGCCCATCTGGCTTATCCATTTGCTGCTCTTCCAAAGACTTAAAATCCCTCTTCCCTAAAAATCTGAACAGTTTCTCCAAAGATGAGTAATTATGTCAGAACTTAACAATTGTTGAACAGTTTTTGATGACAATTTGAAAATACTGTGGCGGAGATAGAAATAAATCTTCGATGGAGGTAAATCTAGTAAACCTTTACTCTGCTACCACTACCCCTTGCAGATCTTTCTCTCTCTCTGTCTTTTTTTTTTTTTGTATTTTTTTAAGAGGGAGAGAGAGAAAGAAAGGGAGAATTAGCTTTATTTAGTTTTTCATTTGGCCTTTGTTTCTCCAACACTTGGCTGTGTATGTGGTTCTGGGATTCAAACCCAGGTCCTTGCATATGGCAGGCAAGCACTCCAACTACAGAGCTACCACTCCAGCCCATGATTTCTCCTTTTGTCATATTACCCTTGTTTTCTGGCTCAAGTGTTAATACTCACTGCCCTTCAGCCCAGCCTGTACACACTGTATACATTACAGCGATTTCTACCCTGAACAATCCTCCGCGCTCTTTTGGGATCAGCATACAGTTGATCTGTGATCACTCTGCTGGTATTGCTTGTATGAGAGATCAGTGTATTGGAAGTAGAATTTCCTTATAACTCAAAAAGCTACTAAGACACATGTTGGCATCAGTCTCAGAACACAGGCATGGTGTTAGTGGAGGTAGTGTGAGTTAAAAAAAAATGTAAAAAAACCTTAGAGTTCTTTAAATCCTAGATTACTATCCCAATAATTCTCGTCTCAATCAGTGATGCATAAAGGAAACCTTGTTGTGGAAAAGACTTTCAAGGACTGGGTTATTCATTCATTCATTCAACGTTCATTTCATTCATTCAACACGTTCATTATCCAACAAATAGTTCTTACTGTGGGCCAGGTGCTTTGTTACGCACTATAGGAAAGATGATCAAGGCATGTCTCTGGATAAATTATGAAAGTTGGCTTCTGAACAACTGTAGTAATTGCTTCTCTTCCTTTTTTTTCCAATCACAGCCTGACTTCACCCAGTCCAATTCACAGTGCAAAGAGTGAATCCATTATAACCCAGTCAGAGGAGAAGGCAGATTTTGTGATTATTCCCTCTGAAGGAATAGAGAACAGAACAGGTACTGTCTGCCTGCTTGGGTTGGCTCAAGGAAAGTCCCTGAGCTTGAAGAGTTTGGAGGTCCTGATTATCTACCTCTAAGCCCAGCTCCCTGGCCTCGTCCTTCTCTGTGGTCTGTGCATGTAGGATCAGCCATGCAGGACTCTAATGCCTTAGAGCCAATTAATATAGTTTTCCTCTTGTAGAATGTCCTTTCTGGTGTTCTAACTGTTAAAAATCTAGCAGCAGCACAGTAAGGCCCTTCCCTACCTGGTTATCTATTAATTAGGAAATGACTTTGGGGACAGTCAGAAACCTTACTTAGGTAAACAATTTTTATTATTCTCGAATTTTGTAAATAATTTTGGTACTTCCCTAACTTAAATTAGGGCCAAGAATATAGACTGAGATGTCTGAATATAGACAGAGATGAATGGACCACAAACACTTCCCTTTGTTTAGACTTCTCTGTAGTCAGTCTCATTTGTCTCCTTTTTTTCTAATCTGAACATAAGAAAAGCAAGGAAGAAGCAAAGCACAAAAGTTAGATTGAATTTCATTCACTCATAAGTGTTGTAATGAAACCAAAGCCCTTGGAAGAAAAATTGGAATTAACTTTTTCCATACTCTCTTCTCCCTCATCCTCCACATTAGAACCAAAAAGATAGTCATGCTATTGAGTCAGAAACTCCTGAGGCCTTGCAGAGAGAGAAAAAGAATATTTATTGAGTGCCTGCTCTGAGCCAGACACCACCAGTCCCTGCACATAAGTGTTTTTGTTGGTTTGTTTCATGGTACTGGGGATGGAACCAGGGTCTTGTGTGTGCTAGGCAAGTGATCTCCTACTGAGCTACATCCCCAGGCCATAAGTTACTTCTTTTAATCTTTATCACAATCTAAAGGAGTTATACTCTTTTTTATGAATGAAGAAATTTTCTCAAGGAGTTTATACCCTTTTGTATGCCATATTGCATTTTAAGTCATTGTGCATAAAACTAAGATAAAATGAACAAGGAAACCAGAGCAAAGAAGCCTTAAGGGTAGGGAAATAAAAACCAGGGAGCAATATTAAACAGTTTTATAAGTGTGCTTTTATTAGTTTGTTTCCTGTGTGACTCACACAATGCTCAATGTGAAAGGGGTTCAGTTGTGATGCAAGTAAATCAAAGAAATATCGAAGCATGGTCTCCCTTCTAAAACTCCAGTGTAACCAACAGGAGTTTTGTTTTCATTTCATCTGACAGTTCCTTTCTTTATATCTGGCAAAATAAGGCTCTGGGAATTCTAGTTCTAGACAATTAAAACTCTGATAGTGGGAGTCCTATTGCCTCTTAAGCATTTAAGACGTAGTTTTCCCTAACAGTGAGTGATGCTTCGCTGAACCTGGAGCCTGACTTAACAGCCAGTTCTTTATGCCTCACAACCCCACCTGGTGGAAAGACCAGTTTGTGTGTGAGGACGGGTTCAGAAGGCAGGGACCTGAACCTGTGGACTACTCTGTGAAAGCTTTCTGCCGGAAATCAGTTTCCTTCAACATGAACTGTACCCCCTTCTTTCATTTTGTAGAGGAGACAGCCTCTCCATTATCCCGAGACTGGCGGCCAGGGAGCCCTGGAACCTATCTGGAGACTTCATGGGAAGAACAGCTGTTGGAACAACAAGAACATTTAGAAAAAGAAATGGAGGAAGCAAAGAAAATGATATCAGGATTACAGGTAGCACTTTCTCTTGTACTTTGTCCTTGGTGCACCAATGGATAATTATTTTAAGACACTAGTATAAATGGAAAAAACCCTGATTTTAGTTTTATATAAGGTCAGAGTTGAATGAGGAAATTTAGATAGAGTAGTACACAAAGAGGAAATATTGCTTACATGTGAGTGCTGTAAATGGACCTTGTGGACTGTTTAACGCACAGCTGCTAAGATTTCTGCAAGCTTGGGGGCCATTACCAGCCCCTGCCAAGCACTTATTCTGACTCTGCTTCACAGATAGGCATCTCTCCTTTAGGCAGCTACAGACCTGCAATTTCAGCTTTCAATGGAGAATGGCACTGTAAATAGTCAGGAATTTTCTCCTAGGAATTATTCTACAGGAAAGGTAGAAGAGCTTGTATTGCCTCCAGGTTTCCATTTGACTCTAGCTAAGGGATTTAGCCTGCTCCTAATGCATTTGAAAGTGGATGCCAAGGTATAATGATCAGATAGAAGAGGTTTTCCTTGAGCAACAAAGCCCTTCAGTTTTTCCTATACCTGCAGTGTCTGCTCAGCAAACCTCCCTCAGAGACTGGCTGACCCACTTGACATAGTTCCCACCCTGAATGACCCCCTCAATCCTGTCTTTGTGTGACCAACTCTGTTTGGGGGAGCCCTTGTAGTGTGCTGGTGACCCTGAAATTGTCTAGGAATATTCCTTTCTGTTTGTGCTGGAAACTGCGCTGCTTCTGAATTGTGAAATATTTATGGACATGTAAACAAAGCCCACATTATGTGTGGCTCTGGCAGCCGGCAGGCGATGGAGGGTGTGCTCCCAGCCAGCCAGCAACAGGGTGGGGATACAAAGGGTTCCTAAAGAAAAAAGGAGATTGGTGCTGTGGTAAAACAATTTACATAATGTATCCTGGAACCAAGAAGGGTTGGAGGAATGTTTGGAGGAATGTTTACTGCCTAAACATTTACAAAGATAGTTGTTGGTTTTCTCTTTATTTGGTACGCATTTTTAAATGTCTGGTTTGGGAGGTCTTTTTTTTTTTTTTTTTTTTT
>PVKS010013429.1:0-50831 GCA_004027875.1 Aplodontia rufa | reverse complement strand
CGACTAGTTTGGTAGCAATCTCTCCCCAGCGCTTTCTGCAAGACTAGGCAAAGCAATGAGCAGTCAGTTCGCAGTGGTGCTTGGTCATGAAATTCAGACCCTTCCTCCATTTCAGGTTGCAAACCTTTGCCCGGCGTGGAGAGGCTGACAGCGTGTTTTGCTGGGCAGCTCGCCCTGCCCACCGGCAAGCGTGCCTTTGCTGGCGCAGCTCGCAGGACCCGGTGTAAATTTGCTATTGTGCAGAAAACTATCCGGACTTAAATCTGAGTTCATATATATGAAGAGCAGTCCAATCAGGGAGTTGGAGGCCAGATTAGGGGATCTGATTAGGAGTAGCTTGGTCCCCTATGAGGAAGTCCACTCCCACCAGGTGTGGGGGTGGCCACGAGTTTGGCACCAGCTTCCTCGTTTTTGTTTTTGTTTTTGTTTTGTGAATGCTCTTCACTTTTCTTTTGGGGTTAAAGAATTAGCAGGAGGTAATGTTTGCCCGTTCTGGGAAATTGGTCCTACCGTGGGAATCCACGTACCGACGTGCAGCTTGAGCTGACTCTCGGGAGCCTCACGGGGTCAGTGTTGCTGGGATAACCGCCATCTTCCTTCCACTTCTTTAGCATCTAAGAAAAGATGTTGAAAACTCTAACCCTGAGAATAAGAAGTTTAATTGAATGATTTCTGCATTATATTTTGTCATCTCAGCTGTTGCAGAATAGTGAGCCTAAGAAGTACTTAGCAGATTAACATAATGAAACAAAATTGAGGTAAAATGAAAATGAGTCATTGAGTCCTGGCTTTTCCCCAGCTTCCAAAAGATTTGTTTTTTTTTTAGAAGCTTATGGACTTTCTGTGAGCACTTGAAGATGAAAAAATGCAAAACTCTTTGAAACTGTGGAATTTTAGCTTTAGAGATATCTTTATCATGAATAACCAACATGTGAGAACTCTTGATTCAATACTTATAAACACACAAGATAAAAAGTGTCTTCTAAAACCCAGCCAGTTTTTAAAATCTTATCTCACTAACTGCCTATATCCAAGCTGAACCAACTGCTTATTGATTTCATTAAAAATGCAGCCTTTCATGCAAGTGTTGGAGACTTCTTTTCTCCACATGGGGGGTCTTTTCTCTGCTGAAAATCTCTTCTTCAAGGCCAGTTGAGATGCCTTCTCTGATCACCAGAGACAAAATGATTTAATTTCTTTACAAGCTATTCATAGTTGCTTCTATCCTTCATATGGAAAATTCTAACTGTAGTTATTCATGGGAATGTTTTACTTCCCTCATTTGAATATAGACATCTGAGTGTCACAGAACATAGTGATTATTCAAAGAATATTAATGGATGAGTTAAGCAGTTTTTATGTTTAGCAAATGACTATACACTTATGTGACTGACCCAGTAATTTCTGCCGTCTCAGCCATCTTGTGACATCATTTGGCCTCAGAAAGAATGACTACAGAGAACTTGTGGAAGATCAAATTTGTAGATAAGTAATATAGTATACATTGGTCCGGTGTATTTAAAATTTATGAAGTGCACCATGAACCATTAATGTTTAAAATTAGACCTTCAGATAACATTATGTAAAGGCAAATATCATAAATACATGTAGAGTGGGTAATGTGGGATAATTCGGTTTAAAAACAAATGCATATCATATTGTTACTTTATATGTATTTATGATTGTATAATAGCTCAACCTTAATAAAAACATTTAAAAATACATGTAGATATGATTTAGACAATGCTAAATCATTGTTGAATATAATCACATATTATATATTTGGGGAATGTGTAAACAGAGAGCATGCATTGAAAGAGACTTGATTTTGTGAGGTAGGTACTGTTGGCCTGTCTAGTCTTTGCATTTTATGACTTAAAACTTGAAAAACACAAAATGAAAGATTTTGAAGGAAATTATTTTCATAAGAAGAAAAGGTAAGGTAGACATAGACGTGGCGATGTGAATCTGATATTTGACAGCTCAGTCCTTTTTAGAAACAGTGTTTTAAAGTCTATTATCTGGAACAAACGATTGCCACCATTTCTCAAGTGAATGCCTGATGCTAACAAGGTTACTTGATAAGGACATTGTCCTTGTAGCTTCTGCTCATGGGAATTTTACTGAGAGTAGAATTTAATAAGGTTAATTACATTATAAAGCTGAAAAGTCTAATTAGTATGCTAACTCTCAGGAGTGCCTTACCTTGCTTTGTCCCTTCCTGTCATTATGTGTCTTACTAGCATGATATGGTGGAATCATTTTAATTATGTAGCACGACACTGAGGACCAGGATGTAGGTAACATCCCCATTGTTCCACTTTTAGGTAAAAGCTTCTTAAATATATTGACAAGGGTCATTTCCTTTTGCTCTGCATAGGTTTATTGAACTGGATTTTCTTATCAGCAGAGACAAGGCAATAATGAAGCCTCTGAGCTAGGAACTGGAGGGCAGTATCCCTTTCAGGTCCCCACTGCAGCTTTTTTAAAATTGACCATATCAGCTCGATGACAATTGGCAGAGTGTGTTTCTTTTTATCTCTGAATAACTGATCTAAGAGTATTCATGAACCTTATTTCTTTTACTGATCAAGAGTCAGAAACAGGATAGGCAGAAACTTTGGAAATGAGGCTTAATCTTGCCTGTTATGTGTCACTGAGTACTTTCTTGGTTATTCTGTCACTTTCTGGTGACTTACTGTCAATTGGGTAATGTTTTTTCTCAAGTCCTCGTCTATTCTCCTTTTCTTGAACAGCATTGTAGTGTGGGAGGTGGGTGGGGATAAGCTCTATGAAATCATTCCTTTGAAGGAAAGGCCCTGAACTTTGGCTTCTGGTCCTTATTGGATCCTCTGTTCTCAATGGTGTTTGCTTAGTTACATTGTCCTACTGTTTTTGGGTCTTGCCCTCTGCCTTAGCTCTATATCCATTGATTAATTTTCCAGCCCTGGTGGTTGCTTATGGTCTGTTTTATGGGTATTGTTTACCACTGTTGTCTATACTGTCCCTTTTATTGGAAGATCCCTCTATCCACCCTGTAGAGATCCCATAGCAGACAAGTTAGGATTCAGTTTTCATCTGTCTTCCATGTCCAGCACTGAAGAGGCCAGAGGAACTTTTAGATCTCTTTCCAACTCTTGTAGTTCCTATGCCAGCAAACAGCTGGATTCCACTGCTTTACTCTTATTCTTTTCTCTGGCTTCTTTACCAAAGCCACCATCCTTTCCTGTCTGCCATTCCATAACACTGGCCCCTTCCTAAAGCCAGGAAAGACTTATCACATATATCCTTCTGCCTTTGGACCCCCACACCCATCTGGATTATTCTGGAAGGATGGGCGCTTGTCCTTCTGTGACAGCCAACCAAGTATTTTCTATGGAATATTACAATACAAGTACTTAACAGGAAAATACACACACACACACACACACACACACACACTGAGCCCCTTTTTAAATTTTTTTTATTAGTTGAACACATTCTTATATATTGAAGGGATTTGTTTCTACACGTTCATATATGCATATGAAATCACAATGTAACTTGAACCTCATCCTTATCCAGGATCTCCTCCCTTCCTCCCTCTTCTCCCACTCCCTGCTGTCTTGTCTCCACTGAAATTTCACCTATCACATATAGAAATGTCCATATGCATGTATATTAATTTTTGAATTTTCAGGTTTTAAATGCCTGCACAAATATTATTTGGCTTCTCAAGGGACTCAAGTGTACCCTACAGAAGTGATTACCCCTCTTTTCCCTCACTCTCCATCCTCCCTCTCTATTCTCCAAAATGATAGTTAGATGCCACATAGTAGGTGTCAATGCCTTAACTGTATGCCTGTTGTCAGGCCCAAGGGCCTCCTCCATCCTTGTTAACGGGAATGCTAACCTTCTCTCCTTTCATATAGCACCCTGAGCTCCCTTTTAAAGGCTTTTGTCAGCTTGAGACAAAGTAAATTTTCCTTTTGTTTCACCTCTTTTATATATTCAGTTTAGTTAAAATAAAACACATAATGGCTGATTAGGGGCCAAAACAATCTGTGCACTTATAACATTGTTTTTGAAAACTGTCTCATTATATGGATTTACCAGGCATAGTGCCACATTGACAGAGGGAAACTCATCATGAGAAGAAAGGTGGTGACAGTGTTTCTGATAAGAGTAAGCTTTTGATGGAGCTCACAACTCTCCCACTGGAAAGTCTGTCCATTCTCGCTGTTATGACATCCTTGATGCTGAGATTCACAAATGAGACACACAGATAACATCAGCAGGAAATTGGTGCTTTGGCCAAGAAAGACATTAGCTCATGAGTCACAAAAAACACAAAATGGCTAGTCTTATGAATGCTAACTAATGTGTGAATGCACTTCTAAAGAGAAGTTAAGCTTTTGATCTATGGGTTTTAATTAAATTTCTGCCTCTTGGCTTCTAGGGAGGAGAACATAACAAAAATATTCTAAAACGCAGTTTAATTATTCACATGTTTCACATGATTGGCAGCAGTTCCTTTCTAGGTGTTGAATCTGTCAGGAAGAGATAATCATAGGGTTCTTAATCCCTTTGGGACTTTCTCCTGGTTTGTTTGTGTTAGGACATGGAAATATATGTTGCCAATGTGTATTCTGTTGGAAATGTTACTCCGTGAAAGAATATCAATTCCTTGGCTCTACAACCAGCACCCAGGCTGCGGACAGGTGCCATCATCAAATTTTCATTCCCAGAACTAATAGAGTAATTATTTCAGATGAAATTTTCCTTCAGTTACTTAAGTCCATATGATCTTATGTACCATTTCTCCTGCCCCTCCAGGTGCTGCCCCAAATGACACCTATTAACTTAACAACCCTAGTTATTTAGCTTTCATGTGAGCAGTACCTTCCGCTTCCCAGTTTTTCCCCATTAGTGACTCTTCCAATGGTTTAAAGCATGTCTTTTGACATGCCTATCCAACTATGCTGGCAGAATTATCCACTTCCCATTTATGAGGTTATGGTTATGGGCCAGGCTATAGCAAGGATGCCAGCTGATGCTACCAATTTTCAATTCAATAATCATAGGGGAAACTTTCAAGTGGACTTAATTTGTTGATCTATGCTCATTCAGAAAGGAGAGTCATTTGAGAGGGGGATAATGAGGCAGTTGGGGTGAATAACTGAAAAATAAGCTATACATTTCAATAACTTTCAAAAAATTCTCTGTCATTATTATTATCAAAAGTTATTATTGTTAATGTTTTTTTTTGTCAGTGTTCCAGATTTTTTTTTATTAGAAGAATATAGAAATACAGTTGAGGGGGAAACATTATCAAAACATTATCAATCAATGGATATAAACTTTGTTATTGATATTGTTAATGTTTTGTTTTGTTTTGTTTTGTTTTTTGAGGGCATACTGGGGATGGAATCCAGGTGAGCTTTACTACTGAGCTATATTCCTAGCCCTTTCTATTTTTTTATCTTGAGACAGGGACTTGGTAAGTTGCTTAAGGCTTCTCTAAATTGCTGAAACTGGCCTTGAACTTCTCCTTTCTCACTCTGCCAAGTCACTAGGATTACAGGGATTATTGTTATTTTCTTATATATATATTTTTTTATCACAATTGCCTCTTCAAATCTCTTTGATATAGTAATCTGTTTAAGCAAACAAATGCTACCTCTTAGCTCAAAGTAAAATGGCACTAAGCATACTATGTGATCTGATCCAAGGACCTCTTTGACCTCATCTTTTGTCACTTGAAACTTCCCTAATTTTGTTCCATCTACACTCACTTCCTTGCTGTGTCTCTAACATGGCCATCAGGATTCTGCCTTTGGGCTTTGTAATTTGTTTTCTCAGTCAGGAATATTCTGCCTCAGGCACTCATGTAATTTATCCCAGTGATTTTTCTCAAACCACTACTCACATCTTACTTTACCAGGGATGTATTATTTTTTCCTACAGCATTTATTATAACCTGATGTAATATATCCTTACCATCCAGCCCTTTTACCCTTGCTTACTGTTCATCCACTTTCATCAGAATGTAATAACCAGAGGTTGTTTACTGATATCATCCCAGCTCCTAAGATAGGATCCATCATGCAAACATCAATCAAAGGAAAGCGGGACTAGGTATATTGATTTCAAACAAAACTGACTTTACTTCAAGAAAAAGTATTAGTAATAAAAGGAGTCACTGAATAATGATAGTTCATATATCCAATAAGGCATTACTGCCTTAAATATATATGCAACTAACAAGAGAGTATCCAAGTATGTGAGGTAAAAATGGATAGAACTGAAAGAAGACGTAGACTACTCCACTATTAGAGCTGGAGACTTCAGTACTCCTCTGTCGGTAAGAGATATATCAAACAAGCAGAGAATCAGTAAGCATGTAGGTGACCTGAACAAGACTTGTCATTCAACTTAATCTAATT
Organism: Aplodontia rufa; assembly: GCA_004027875.1. NCBI lineage: Eukaryota > Metazoa > Chordata > Mammalia > Rodentia > Aplodontiidae > Aplodontia > Aplodontia rufa. Next base: position 44,406 of record PVKS010013429.1, on the reverse strand, counting down.
GGTACTTATAGGATGTTCCAAGCAACAACAGCAAAAACATGTTACACTCAATCTCAGTCAGAACATTCACTGAGACAGACCACATTCTTGACCATTAAACACATCTTAAGAAATTTAAAAGAATAGAAATCATACAAAGTATGTTCTCTGACCACAATGGAATCAAATCAGTAGCAAAAAGCCAACAGGAAAAACTCCACACACTTGAAAATTAAACAACATATTCTAAATAATTAATGTTATTTAAGAATCTTCTTGAAAAAAATTGAACTGAACAAAAATATAACAAGTCAAAATTTGTGAAATACTTCCAGAAATAAAATGCTGAGAGCAAAATTTATAAATATATACATTATAAAAGTTTCAAATCAATAATCTAAATTCCCACATCCAGAACCTACGAAAAGGAGAGCAAAATAAACTCTAAACAGGCAGAACCAAGAAAATAATAAAAATAAAAACCAAAAAAATCAATAGAACTGAAAACATAAAAAAATAAGAAAATCAATGAAAGAAAGAGCTGCTTCTTTTTAAAAAAATCAATAAATTCGACAAATAACACAGCAAGACTGATAAAAAAAAAACAGAGAAGACTCCAATTGCCATGTTTAGGAATGAAACACGGGAAATCACTACAAACCCTTCAGGCATCTAGAAGATAAAAGAAGTCTACAAACCATTCTACATACATAATTCCATAACTTGGGCAAAATGGATCAATTTCTCAAAGATCAAATCTGCCACAACTCACCCAAGAGGAAATAGATGATTTGAATAGTCCTATAGCTATTAAAGAAATTAAATTCACAATTTAAAAATTCTTTAAAAAAAAAAAACAACATGCTCTCAAGATCTAGATGGTTTCATTGGAAAATTCTACCAAATGTTTAAAAAAGAATTAACACCAATAACAAATAATCTCTTCCACAAAATAGAAGAAGGATAATCATTTTAGAAGATGATATTAATCTAATACCACTGCAAATCAATATCCCTTATGAATATAATATGTTAAATTTTTGTGAACTATTAGTAAATAGAGCTTAGCAATATATGAAAATATACACCATGACTAAGTGGGTTTGATTTATTTCAAGGATGCAGACTGGTTAAATATTCAAAGGTTAATGTAATTCACCATATCAACAAGATAAAAGCTACAAATCATATGATCATGTCCATAGATAAAGTCCATAGACAAATTAAAAACTCTTTCAGGATAAAAATTCTCAGAAAATAGAAAAGAAGAAAACATACTCACCTTGATGAACAATATCTATTTAAAAAAAAAAAAGTATGCTTACTGTTAGGCCGGCTGGGGGCGTGGCTTCAGGTAGCCCACACTTCACAGCAGCATGGCCCCTGGCTGGGGGCATAGCTTCAGCCAAGACACTGAAGCCATGCCTGCTGGCTAAGGGGCAGGGCAAAGGGCAACTTGCCCTCGAAAATAACAGCCAATTGGGATGCTGGCAGACAAGCTCCAAAGGATTGATGGGCCCACCAGCCAATCTCTGAAGGACCAACCCCATCATGAACTTCCAGTTAGCCAGCAAAACCAGCTGCCTGGAAAAGGTCCAATGCCATTTTCCCTGCCTGCCATTCTGGCCGGGCATCACTTCCCATGCCTGCCCTCATCATGGTGGCGCAGGTGAAATTGGCCCGAGAGCAACAAATCCCAATAAACATCTCCGCCTGAATTTACACCAGTATCATTATCCTTTTTTCTGATTTTACACTTACCTTTTATCATTTTATGCAATGGTAGAAGATTGAATGTTTTCTCCTAAAATTGAGAACAATGCAAGGATTTATTTAGCATAATGCTGAAAGTTCCATCCAGGGAAATAAGACAAGTTAAGAAAATAAAATACATATACATCAGAAAGGAAGAAATTTAAAATTTCCCTATTTGTATGCGTGCGCACGCGCACACACGTCTACAGAAACAAATTACAACTAAGAATTGAGCTGGGAATATTACATGATACGCAATAAATATGAAACTGACACAACAAAAGTTAAAAATCCAGATAAGATCCCAAGATCTGGATTAAATACCAGCTCAAGAAGTAACCAAGGACCTCTATCCCAATTCATGATTTGCTTTTATTATCCTTTATCAGAAAGTAGGGAAATACACTTTTACTCTTCCTTTCCCCAGACCACATTTTCAGTTGCCTGGAATGTGGAGCTCCTGTCCCTTTGACTTGCAGATTCAGGTAGTGTTTTGCATGCTCCACCTTCTCTGTGATTCTGTTTTCAGGAAAAAGGTCTCAGAACTCTGAAGAGCAACAATCCAATCTGAAAAGAAAATATAATCAACCAATAATTTGCTTTTTGCCATCACATTTACAAATGCATTTAAATGACCTCTCCTTTATATTTTTAGAATGTTTTAGACCAACGCTGAAAATATGTCTCAGATGTACTGAAAGAAATCATGGCTGTTTTGATTATTATGATTTTATCAATCTTTGGATTTCACAGGTATTACCCATGGATGATTGGAAGATGTCCTTTGCATCATAAATTTGATCTAGTTTTAAACCGTAATTAGAAGGTACTTTTAGGGCTTGAGCAGTTGTTCAGTGGTTGGCACACTTGCCTGGCATGCGCAAGGACCTGGGTTCAAATTCCAGCACCACATACACAACTAAGTATCGGAGGAACAAAGGCCAGATGAAAAAAATAAATAAAAGATTCATTCATTCTCTCTCTCTTTATTTCTCTCTCTCTCTAACTCTCTCTCTCCCCCTCTATCTTTAAAAAAAAAAGAAAAAGAAGTTGCTTTTAATTCTATGAAAACTGAATAGCCTTCTTTAAATGCACCTAATATATAGGTCCAGATAAAATAATACTCAAGTCAATGTTAGTTCTTCATTTTAGAAAATAAATTCTTTACTTAGAAAGGTACACACTGTTGGAAATAATTTAGGCAAATCAAAACTTTCCTTTGAATGACTACTTTGGTACACAAAAATTGTGTCTTCATTCGCATCTGAAAAATGTATTCATGCTCTGCTTTTCAGGAAAATAGTAATTCCATAGAACAAAACCTATTTGTATTCACAATAAGGCACAATTGCATATTCATTTCACTCACAATTTGGCATTAGGTTTTTGAGTTCCTCCTTTCTTCTCCTTTTTGCTTTTTTTCTGATGGAAATATAGAAGATGGAAATGTAGAAACTAGAAAAAAAACTGTGGTTTCCACCCATTATTTTATGTGTCAAGCACCCATATTTCTGGGAGGGTTTCCATCTATGCCTTCCACCCACATGGCCGTACTTATGCACTGTGATCCCACCTTTCTTGACACAATTGATAGAGGAATGAGTACCGCCCCCCAGATGAGACCCTACATCAATAATTAGAAATTTTGACCACACGATTTCAGCCTCAAACTGTTTGCTGCCTTCAGTGGCAGAGATTTAAAGCAGGAACAATGAACCTTTCTAATCTACTTTGTGGATGCAAAATAGCAAAGGCTCTTTTAAAGAGATAAATAAAGATGCCCAAAGAAGAACCAAAGTGAGAGCAGAGAAGACTCTGCCAACATTAGTTTCTGCTTCTGTTTGTCCTAGAGTCCCAAATGTATGTCTTCCCTTTGGTTCTAGGTACTTTTAGTAAATTCCTTCCCTCAAAGATTATTTTTTGTAATAAAAAATGCCCTAATAAAGAAATTCAAATTTTGTTATTATTGATGTATCATTCTGCTTTAGTTAGCTTTTTATCACTGTGACCAAAAGACGTGAGAAGAACAACATAAAGGAGGAAAAGTTTATTTGGGACGTGTGGTTTCAGAAGTCTCAGTTCATAGATGGCCAACTCCATTGTTCAGGGTTCAAGGTAAGGCAGAATATCAAGGTTAAAAAGTGTGGAGGAAAGGAAGCAGCTCAGGACATGGCCATCAGGAAACAGGGGACAGAGAAGGTTGAGGGGGAGCTCTGCTCACTAGGGACAAAATATATATTTTAAAGTTATGCCTCCAGTGACCTACTTCTTCTAGCTATAACCTATCTGCCTACAGTTACCACCCAGTTAATCCATTCAAGTGAATTAAGGCAGCGGCTAGGTTAAGGCTCTTATAATCCAATCATTTCACTTCTAAACTTCCTTGCATTGTCTTACACATGAGCTTTTGGAGACATCACATATCCAAATTATAGTGCAATCTTAATAGTAGCAATTTTTAATTTGAAATAGTCTGTGTTCTCTAGCCAAAGACTATCAGGAACATATCTGTATTTGAAAAGTCTAGTTTATTCTTAAGGAGAATATACACAATGGAGAATCACAGACTGCTTTGTACTAAGGTATTAGGAAGAATCAGTATTGGATTTGGACTTTGAGAGAAGACTGAGGAGGTGGGCTTTGTTTAAAGTGAAAGCTGCCAAGAAGTCAGGGCAATTTTAATTGGGTATCTTAATACATTTATCTATAGAAAGACCAAGTTAGATGAGTCAGATATACAATTGGTAAAGCAGCAATCATTCATGTTACCCAGGTTGGGTTGCACTTCAATATTTTATGGTTTTTTTCAACCATGTTAATATTGAGACCTGCTTAAGGAGTAGGCCTGTTATTATCTTGACAGACAAACCTTGTCTTCATAGGGTGGCCTTGACTAATGTTAACATTCTGAGAAAATGTTCACCTTTAAAAAGAGAATCACATAGATCACTGCAAATACCCAGTCTGCTCCTGAAAGCCTGGAGCGTTTTTTTCTTCTTGAGTCTCCACTTTTGTCCAAAGGCAGGAAGAATAAGGACATAGACCATTCATCAGCGATTTACAGATTTTTGCCATTGCTGAGATTTGTAAGATCAACATGTTGCTTAGAGATCATAAACTATAGTTGGAACAGAGTGCATCTCTCTTGGTCCTTCTGTTATAAGTTGCTTTGTTGAATCCTCAGATGTAGCAGCTGTTGCATAATCACATTTAAAACTCTGAACAGGATACTTTTGCAAGTGGAAACACAGGTAATTATCAAAACCAAAATCTTTTCCTTAGATAATTAGCAAGACATTGCCTTAGATATTTGCAAGATTGAGAAGAAATTCTGTTTATTATTTTAGCTGTAAACATGGACTATAGGCTGGGTTTTTAAAAAATCCTTCATTTCTCAAACCCTAGGGGAATTCCACAATTTTAAAAATTAAACTGAGTTAAAATTGTTAAAATTGCATGAAGAACTTAAAAAATCATCACCATTAGAGATAGTAGTCATTGCTAGGGCTAATTATTTTCAGTATTTTGGGTCCTTGTGCATAAAACGTATGTGTGTAAGCATTGAGTCATACTTTCAATAAGCAGCTGATGGTTCTTTGAAGAGAATGGGTGATTGTGATGAGTCACACATTGCTTCTTCCCAGGAGAGACTCACAGATGAGCAAATCTGCTTCAACTCCATCTTCTTTTCTTTTTGCCCCTACATGAGCATGCCACAGCCAGACTTGCTCAGAAACCCAATGACTGTTCATTATATGCTGCTTGATTATGATTAGCATTTATCATGATTATTTGGAGGAACTAAAAATAGCGTTGACAATGTTTCTTAATATCTAGGATGTCTTCTATTTAGTGAGAGATTTTAAAATGGTTATTCCATAAAATAATCATTATTTATGGTAGTCTTTAAAAAATATTCATTTTGCAAGCACAAGTGTCTACGTGGATATGAGACTTATCAAAGTATTCAAAGGACCTCTCTTCAGGTGTGCAAAGGACCTGTTTATTGTCCTGAGTGAGACATATCACAAAGGTTGTTATCTTTATTTACCGCAGGAATAATTTGGGCCTCTTCTCTTGTGATTACAGGTCAAAATTTTTGTTAATGGTGTTAACAGAAATTATTTAAAAAGCTTATTGTTTAAAGCATACAAACCAAATTTCTACTATTTTGCTTCCTTAGAAAGTCTTCCTTCATCATATTTTCAAAATATTGCAGTATTTCCCTTTCTTAAGCAATACTTAAGGTTTTTGTGAGTCTCAGTGGACAGCTGTGGACTGTGGATGGTATATGTAGAATAAAAGTCACATGAGTTTAAAACAGAGGCTGGTGCAGTCTGTCTATTTGCTCCAGGGCAGAGGTTGGGAGGTCCCTTCATCATGCAGGTCCATAGCATGGGCAAGGAAATAATATTGATACTGACTATCTTTCTTCTCTTTGCTTAAATTGTGAATGGGTTAGTGAATTAACCTTAAAAACAAAAGATTAAACTTCTATGAGAGATGATTATGGTGGAAACTACTTGCAAAAGAGGTGCTGTTCTTTAGTAACTCTGTAAATTAAGATGTGGGGAGGGGAGTTTTGCTCTTCATGCATCCTTTTTTTTTTTTTTTCAATGTTTTCTCCACTTTTTACTTGCAAGGTATTGGTATGAACTTGGTGAATTCAAGGATCAATCGCAGGCCCTGTTGGTGCAAAGAGGAATACAAAGGTCAGATGATGAAACCATTGATATGTGAATTATGAGGAGATTAACAGAATATTGAGAAGAAACACCTTCCCCAGTCTAGGTGGGCTGGCAGTGGGCAGAGCAGGCTTCCTGGAGTAGCTGAAATGTATGAACTGAATGTCAGCTGGAATTACCCCAACAAAAAGAGATGGTGATAGAACGCGATTAGCAAAGTTGAGGAAGAAGGAAACACTGGCTGTGGAGAACTGTGTGTTCAGGAAGAATTTTGATTGTTCCTTTTTGCTCGTTTTCATTTCAAGTCAAGAATTGCTGGGATCGCTCAAATATAAATCTCTACTGCTTCTGCTAAGTAGAGAGAACTCATAGCTTTGTAACTCTAAAAGTAATGGATGCCTCTAAAAACTCAGAATAGGGCGCTAATCATGCTAAACTTGCCATAGGTTGTGGTTAAAGGGAAGTTTCAAAAAACTCTACAAGTTCCTTTGAGGTCTCCAGAATAAAAATAGAAATAACTCTAAAATATTCTTAACATTTACATTTGTACATGAAAAAAATTACCAGACCTACTGCTTTATCCATTAAACATATAATTTAAAAATTGTCAGAGAGGTGGCTTTTCTTCGTAAACCTCTTCAGGCCATGATGCTTCATTTCAAGTTTGAATCACTCTTCTCAAGAGGAATCTGTGATAGTACATTACTCTTTCAATCTTGTGATTCCATTAAAATATTAGAATTTCCTCTCTTTCCCTGTCTCTAGCTATTTCCTCAAGGGAAAGGATCTCAACATCATAGATACAGAATAGGTGAATATGGTAACGTTGGGTACATAGTTCACAATAAAAAATCATAATGTTTCCATTTAAAACTACAAATATGTTAAGGTGATCACACAATAGTAAATATACTTTAGCACGTGCTAGGCAACACTGATCAAGTACCATTAAATTGACTATCACAGCAAAAATCAAAATACATATGTGACAGAAATATCCAGAACTAGACTAGGAAACAAAGTTCCCTATCCACACATCAAGTATAGTTTCAAATCAGACATTTCTTTATTTCTTTATGCTCAAGAAAGAAAGAGAAAAAGGGAGTGGGGGAGAAGGAGAAAAGAAGGAAAGAGGAAATGAAAAGAAAGAGAAGGAAAAGAGAAAAGAAAAACTTTCTCTGAAAGCAATTTAAAAATCATTTTTCACATTAAAAATAATTTATAGTTCTAAAACTGGTGGTCGGTTCTCTTCAAAACAATGGGAATTTTCCAGTGACTGCTCACATATATTCTCTAAACAGACACCTCTGAAAAGTTAGAATAGGAGGACAGGCAAGCACTTACTATGGCTGAAGTTTCCATAGCTATAGTCAAAGTGAAAACTCAGCAGAATGCCTGAAAATAGTAAGATTTGGGTACCTGGATTCTAGTCATCAAATATCACTACATTTGTATTGGAAAAACTGTTTCCTTTTTATTTTTTAAAGGGAGGACCATGCCTTAAGAACACTTAAGATGTAAGGTACCTGCCCCCACCTCCTCTTGCTTTCCCTCTATCCCTCCTTGAAAGAAGGGGGGTGTGGAACCCAGGGTCTCACACATGCTAAGCACATGCTCTACCACTGAGCTACCTCCAGTCTAATAGCTGCTCTCCTGAGAGTGGGCTCTTTTCCTTTCTACCTTCAGAGCTGTTTGGCAGAACTTCCTTTGAGACCTAAAGGAATTGAATTTATCAAATGCATTTATATCAAAAGCAGTGTAAAAGGAACAGTTACAACAGAATATGATTTAGGTTCAGTACTTGAAGTTATTTTTAAACACATAAATATTCAAATTGATGCTGGGTATGAATGTTTCTGTAACTTTTAGAATGTGATTGTCAAGTTTGGTAATCAAATTTATTTTGAACTTGGTTTTCAACAATGCCAATTAAAGCAGCTTTGCCAATGTTAATGTCATTTGTTTGCCATACCTTTGAGTGGGAAGTCAGCAACTTCATCCAGTCTCCAGGAAAGGTTGAAATGGGACTTTAGTTCACACTTAAATTTTGGTTGTGTAGCAATGACGACACAGCTTACTGTATATACACAGCGATTGTATGTAAAAATGAATTCTGCTAAAAATAAAATTAAATACCTTCATATCTAAGTAGTCATCAAAGTCCTGAAAGAAGTCTCCAATTTTCTTCTAAGTAATTTGTACACTTCTTTTATGTGTGTGCCAGTGATTGAACTCAGGGGCATTTAACCATTGAGGCACATCCTCAGTACATTTTGAGACAGGGTCTTATTAATTTCTATACTTTGTTCAATATCATCTGCCTTCAATCCTGGATCACAATCAGTAGAAATGTTTGTTGACTGCTATCCTGTGCTTTTGTCTGGCTTAAGATATTCCACATAAAATGCCAGTCATATTCCTTAAACTTGCTTGATAGTATCCTTCATCTGCTCAAAAACATTGCATGTCTCTTTTTCTGTATTACTTATAGGAGGAAAAAGAAATCCAAACTCTTTAGCCTGGAGTTCTAGACCTGCTAAATACACTATGAAGGATTTTATTATTTTTAAATGCTTATTATTACCAGCACCTAATATATAGAAAATGTGCAATAAGTAGTTTTTGTGACTGTTTTCTACCTTTTAGCTTTTTATGGGTTCTTTCAGCAACTAAATTTCTTCTTCATACATCGTAACATACCTTCAAAATGAAACTCAAATATTATGCTTTCTGCAGTTGCTCCTTCATCTCTCCCATAGGGAGTGAAAACTTTTTGTTTTACTCATCATACATTATTAAGTAGTCACTCTAGTTGCCCTCCTTCACATAATTAAAGGTGAACATAAGACCTTGCTTCAAGGTACTTCCTGGACAGCTTTAATCAAATAAACAGCTAGGAGATAGATTGATCCATACCATAATAAAATGCCACAGGGAATCCAGTGAGGAAAACAGTAGATGTTTAAACTTGGTGGACAAAGATAAGGGCCAAGGAACATTTTGCTGTGTCCGTAAATCTTGAGAATCTTGAAAACAGGGACAGGACATGGCAATCAGATCAACTAGTCCTAAAAAGATACAGGAGCTTAAAACTCACAAGTGTATTCAAGAATTAAAAGCAAATTTGGTTTGCTTCTAGAGTAAGTAGAAAGATGAGATGTGAAAAATTAGAAATGAGACTGGGATCATCCTAAAAATTTTGCACAACAATAGTAGGTTCTCAATCAACATATTCAGTGAATGAATCATTTTATCTACTACCATCATATTGTCTTTATTTATGCTTGAATATATCATATTAGATAATTTACCAGCTTGCACCTGGGCTCATTGACGAAATGTAGTCACACCTGGAATTTTCAGTACTCTGTAGAAATCTGTTATTATAATTATTAGAAAGGTTTTTACTAATGTACCAAAGTGGAGAATTCTTAAAGTTAAGATATATAAACAAAGTGTTTACATCTATTTGTGTTTTTCTTTTTCTAGGGTCAGACATTGTTCAATGGTTAATAAAGAACTTAACTATAGAAGATCCAGGTAAATAAATCATTTTCCCATTGCTGGAAATTTTTTCTTTGTGGTTTTAAGAAATATGTTTTCTCAGGGCCATTTAGTATGCTAAAAAGTAAGCCTCCTGAAAAATTATAATTAAATTTGAACAATGCTTTTAACATTTGCACCAATGTTATGGTAGTTGATATGTATTTCCCTAAATCAGTATATTTTTGCAATTTTTTTACATATTTAATGCCCCTTTAATATTATTTGATTCAAAGTTCTGGTATTACAAAGGATGTGCTGTATACAAATCAACAAATAATTGCACATATGGTTCATAGGAAGTGATCATAAAATCATGAAATTTCTCTTTATAACAATCAGAAGTGTGAAGCTCATTACTTCATAATTTTGTCTTAACTCCATTTTGAAATTAAGTCTGAAAATAGCATGTTATTTGAAGTTCTGATTTTTCTTTGTCTTGTCTACCTGGTGTGTTTCTCTGTGTGTGTTTAAAGCTTTAAGTCATAAACCCATTCACTCTGATAGACATAATTCTGTAGTAAAAAAAACTAGTTTCAAGTGTTTGGGAGCAGTTTCCATCATTTCACTCTGTATTGCCTGAAACATTCCATTCCTACATAGATGCAACATTTAGTGATTTTAAAAACTATAAAGTAAAAACCTTTACATGTGGCAAGCAATTCACATCACAAAAATGAATAAAAGAAGATCTTTATTATTTAGAGAAGATGCTAAGAAACAAAATATAGCTTTTGGCAAAATTGGGATTGTAATTACCATCAATAACATGACAGAGAAGGACAGCAATGTACCAACTTGTACAACCTCCAACCCATGGATTGGAGAAGAATCTGGCATGACTTTTGCTCCTGCTTCTGGAGGAGGAAATTTAAGTTGTTATTTTGTTCTGTTTTGTAGACAACTTTATAAAGTCTTGCTATCAGAAAATGCAGTTTTAATTCTGTACATAAAGACCTATACACACCCCTCTTCACTTTGTACATGAGCTATTAAATTACTTATCTTTGCAGGTTCAGTAAGATTAAGCAATTAAGCAAAGATGAAGCAACATTATATTATTTCTAAGTGAAAAGAGGAGATAATTATGAGGAAAGGAAGCTACACTCTTAGCAAGCCAACGCTTCAGCCTCACCTGATGACATTCCTGATTTTTGTAAACTAGAGCATCCCATATAAATGATCCCAGTGCTGAAAAACAAATTAGCACAGTCACTTTAAACCAGGGAACTACTGATTTGCAAAGAATATAATAATCCAAAGTATTAAATGAATTCAAATCATGATTCTTTTTTAAGTTAAAAACTGAAGATGAACTTTAGTAATAATTTGAAAGGCAGGTGAAGTATTTACAGATGTAATAAGGTAGTAAGGAACAATCATTATTTGTAATTTGTATATAGGATCTCATTTTAGCCATGACGTATGTGAAAAACTGATTTTATTTGCTTGTTCAACACTGTAAGGAAATTGTAAAGTTTCATTAGAAAATGTATGAAGAGATAAATAAAGCAACCATATCTAGGAAGAAACGTTATTTTTAGCCATATTTCTGACAGGCTGAAACAATGAGGTTTTTTTTGTTGTTGTTTGTTTTTTGTTTTGTTTTTTTTTAACGAGAAAGACAGAGAGAGAGAGAGAGAGGGAATCAATCTTTATTTAGCTCTTCACATGGCCTTTGTTGCTCTGATACTCAGTTGTGTACATGGTGCTGGGGTTTGAACCCATGTACTTGAGCATGCTGGACAAGCACTGTAACCGCCCAGCCACCGCTCCAGCCCAAACAATGAATTTTTAATTTGATGATTTGTTTCTTTGAATGAACTAATTCACCCTCTACGGAGTGCCAGGTTCAGTCTAAGTTTTAAGAAGAGTCAAAATTATCTAAATGTATAACAGATTATGCAAGCAGTGGATTAATCTGTTAACTGTTTCAATCCCAATTAAATATTGTTGACAATGTATCTGACATTATGAAAGTTACTTTGGTGGAAGCATCTGTGAAATCAATCATGGTATTTTGGGTCTGCTCAGAGGAAAGCTAAGAAATTATTATAATTCTAGGTCTAGTTTTAACCCCATTAACTCCTGAAAATGCTTAAAAATAAAAGATAACTCCCATACCTAGTTTCTTCTATCTGGTTACTAAGTGGCTATTTGAAGACCTTGAGTAATGGTTTGAAGTTCCAGGTGTTAATAATTTATTGAAAGATTTTATGACAAGTTGGAAGAAGAGACTGATTCTGAGGAGGGGAGCTGGTTTTGATGGCCCATTTGGAGGAAGAAGGGAGAGTTGCATGATCTTCTGGGCCTATCTAGGGGCACTGATTCCATTATTATTTGTACATTTAGCATTGAATGTTTTATTAGTCAAGAGTTAATCCCTTTTCACTTCTATTACAGTAATTCAGTGGACATTTGGTAGAATATTTTACTAGAGCCTTTGTTTGGTATGTCAGATATTTAATCACATTGTATTGTCCTTTCAAAATGAAGCTGGATTTGAATTTTTAGTTAGAATTTAAAATTAGTATTAGTTGACATGCGCATTTATACATAGAAATAAAGCACACATACAAGATTAGTGCATATTGTGTCCTTTTCTACTTCTTGTGTCTACTTTAATATGTACAAATCTAGGAAAATCCATGTTGTAATTAATTTATTTATAAATATATTCATTTAACAAAATTTTTTTGAATTTTTATGTTGGGCCAGGTGCTGTAAATACAGGGTAACCATTTCATTCTTTCCATGAGTGATTCTTTGGCTTCCAAGATAGGACATTTCTGTCTTTCCTTCTGTTTCATTGGCCACTGGTTTGTTTGGTTTGTTTCCTATAATGGCTCATCACTTTTCTGGTCTGTAGATGTTGGAATGTCCAGATTCCTCTCCTAGTGACTCTTTGGGTTTTTTGGTTTTTTTGTTTTTGTTTTTGTTTTGTTTTGTTTTTTTATCTACACAGTGGAGTGAAGTGACATATGCCAAGGACTCTCAAACTCAGCTTCTCTGTTCAGGGTGCTAATCCTTCATTTATCCAATGCTTATACAGCCTCTCTGCTGCAGAGTCAAACTCAGCACAATCAAAGTGGAACCCTGATTTTCTCCACCTCTTAAACCTTCTCCTTCCTATATTCCCCAGCTCAGTTATGGAGTTGAATCTTCTATTAGGGAACATGGTGTGTCTTTCCATTTGTTCGAGTTTGCTATGTAGGCTTTTGGAAACACTTTAATGATTTCCTCATGTAGGTTTTGCATATTTACTACTAAGTTTATTTATAATTATTTAGTGTTACTATTATCTGTGAGTCTTCTCTTCCATAATAGATACTGGTTGTTATTTGTATATATATGAAAATGATTGATTTATATATGCTAATTTTATGTCATCACTTTGATAAATTGGCCTTCTTAAAAATATTTTAACTAACTTAATGGAAAACTACAGTACTTCTCCCAGCAGTTTTTAAGGATTGTTTCCGGTTGTTCGGGCTCTGAGCTTCTGAATATTGACACTATCTTTTGTTGCTTGTGTGTATATGTATATTTGTTGATTTGTTGACTATATGTAAAAGTAGATGAGATGAACTTTTCTCTTAAAGATACATAGCTATTGATTAGTAACTCTCATACCCTTTATATTCTGGTAAAATATGACAAAATATTGATTTTCTTCATGACTGACTATATATGTACATACACATACATGCATATATACTTTTTAAAAACTTTTGAAATTTTCTTTCTTTGAAGTTAAAAATGTATGTGGACCATTGCCATTTCATTGCTTTTAGCATATTTATAATATTTGGTGAATGATTTAAGTGTGTTGATTCAATTTTTTCATTGCATAATATAATGAGTGTCTACTAATAATTAGTGTTATTCTAAGAATTTAATAAGTAAAGTATAGTAACTATTACTGCATCTTTACATCTGGTTGATAAGAAAATATGAACAACTACAGTTATGTTTGCATTTAGTTTTTGTAGTAATTGTAACAAATTATTTGCCTGCTTATTTGTCTTGCTTTATTTTTCTGAAATATTTACTGATACATTTTATTATATGCCTCAATTATAATTTTTTCATTCTTTTCTTAGCTTTCCGCCAACTTTTCTATTATAAATTTTAAATTGTTTGACATTATAGCATACACTCTAATTTTCTTCATTAGAAATTCTGATGCTAACAGAGATTATGTCTATTGCATATCTACCCTTTTGTTACCTTTCTGTTTTTCTTGAGTACTTTATTTCTATCTACCATTTAGCAAATTATTGTCTAATCATAGTGTATTATTATATTTAAGTTTAAAAATTTTAAGAGCACATGGCAAATACTGTCATAAATTTACCTCACATCATTTCATGTTTCAGAAATATTTGTGGATTTATTTTATGAATATTTTCCCCATTTACCTCTTCTCAAACATGAGGAATTATAGATAGGGCCACTCTTTAGTTGTTGGCAGGAGAGTGGATTCTCCTTGGATAACAGCTCCATAGTTTGCCTTGTTTGCTGCTTTAGTTGGATTTCTGATTAATATAAATTTGTATAGCTACATTAGCTTTTTGACTCTGTATAATGGGGCGTTTGCTGGTGCTGTGGGCAATCTGAATCTCAGTATTCCATCATGGTATATTGTCATTCAGTGTGATGGAATCATTTTGCTGGGACATGTTTCTCTTCTACATTATACTTTTCAGTGGCCCAGCTGTTTTTAAGATATAGCCATCCTTTGTATCTTTTTCTCCATCATGTGAGGGAAAAGGTGATCACACTTGGCAGTTTTACTGGTGGTGCTGCCCTACTCCAGTTGCTTTCTGAGATTGTTGATCTGCTTCAATGAACAGAGTGCAACGTGGTGTGATGCCTTCCCTCCAGATTTCTACCCTTCCCACTGCGACTTCAGAGCTCCTAGAGCATTCTCTACTTAATACTGTGGCATTCTTTCAGGAGGGTATTGCATTCTGGCACCTTCTTTGGTACATTGCTTAGACTTTGGTTGCCTGTGCTTCCACATTTCCCTAATTTTCATTACTAGTACAAGTTTCTATTGTGTGATTTTTGTGAAAGAGAGAGAGAGTATGTATACATGCATGTCATTGATAATTATAAACCTTATGTTGCCATCATGCAAGAAATTGATATTGTTTTAAGAGAGAAGGACAGTGAGAGAGAGAGAGACAGAGAGAATCAATTTTTATTGAGATTTTTTCACATGGCTTTTGTTGCTGTGACACTTAGTTGTGTACATGGGTTGCAGGGGTTTGAACCCATGAACTTGCACGTGCTGGGCAAATGCCGTAACCACTGAGCCACCACTCCAGCCCCAGAAATTGATATTTTTATTATTTCCTTTCAACCACATCACTGAGAATATAGAAGGGATATGGGTGGGGGGAGAGCATGAGCTATGATCATGGTGAGAGCTCATAGTAGGAAAGCATGCTATGCTTCCTAAAATACAATGTTTTTTTATTTTATTCACAGTTGCATGAAGGTAATTTTGCTGCCTTTTTTTTTTTTACCATTCTGAGGAATGAGATTCTGTAAATCTCTCCAAATCTTTTACTCCCCACAGTCCTTCCTGTATTTGGATCCTTCTACATCCCCCAGTATCAAGAATAGACAACTTTTTTTCTTGGATGTAATAATTTTTGCTTATAATTTCTTGAAATGTTATTCTGTCATATCAATTAGCTTTTGTCATAAAAACCACTCCAAAAGCTTAAACAGTCATTTCAACTTAAAAAGTAAAGAACATTTCATTTAGCACACTGTTCTGTGGATCCACTGATCTTCTCTTCTGCTGTGTGTCTGCATGGCTGTTTCCTACTTTGCTCTCTGATATTCTACTCTCTGATCATCCTCTGTTGGGAGGATGATTACAGATTTTGTACATATTATCTGCATGGTAGGTTTTCAAGTAGATATTTCACATTGATTTCTGCAGTCGGCTAGCACTGGCTTCTTACCATGGGGTTTTCAGGATCCCAAGCATGCCATGAGTTTTTGCTTGTATCCTATTCACCACTGTTTCATTTCTGAAAAAATCCAAAGCCAATGTAGGGAAGTATTATATAAGGTACAGGTGCAGGAGTTTGTGTGAACAAATAGGGGCCATTAATGCAAAAACCTTACATATTTGTACTTCCTCTGAATTTTAAACCTGCCTTCCCATGATATGTCTTATATCCTCTGAATTTGATTTAAAGAATCTGTCTTCCACAACTTGACACAAATTATCAGCAGAAATCCATAACTCCTTCATGTCATCTGACACATTTGTGATCCTGACTGATACTCACTGAAAGGGCCATGATTACCAAGCTTGTGAAGTAATGCTGATCAAAATGAGGAGTATGATTTCCAGGATTGGAAATGAGTCTCACTAGGACTCTGGTGATGATGGAACATTATATATTTTCTACTGTCTTACTTTGTCTAACTTTTCCTTTCTATGCACCATTCATCCCAAGTTTATTAAAGTTCCAGTATTCGTTGAAAGGCATCTTGGCATTGAAGATGGTCATGGACTTTGCAGACAGACTTGAGCTTGAATCATTATTCAGGAATATCCTAACTGTGGGGATTGTGCATATTAGTTCCTCTGCTGTTTTTTTTCTTTATCTGAAAAAAATTTATATGTTTTATAAATCTTAAATGAGTCAACATGAAAGTAGGCCAGAATCTTGTTTTTATTTCAAATCGTCCAGAGTCTTTTTAACTTTTTTCAGGCACATTTAGCGGAATTGAACTATTTTCAAAGTACATGTAATTTTATATTACCCTTCAAAAAAAACCTATTATGTAATACTTTTCTCCTATCAGCCTTTCTTTGCCATCAGCTATAAGAATATTGATTTTTAATACTTAATTTGTATTATGTTTGTTGTTTTTCACTTTAGTTGAATCTAAGAAACATATTGGCTAAATACAAACATTCTCTCCAGTAATTGAGTGACATGACAAAGTCAATCAGTTCTCAATAATCATTTTGTTTTTTACTAATGGGAATTTACTGAAATGATATATCAAGTTCATGGCAACCAGCAATTCAGTTTGTACTACCCTAAATAGAAAGGAAAGTAAGAAGAAAGAAATTTTAAGTGGATTGTTCATCATCTAACTAAACACAGTGTTAAAAAATGATTTAAGGTACAGCTAGAAAAACAACATAAATATGGATTTATCCAGGATAAAATTTTGACTTTAACTAGTTACAAATGTCTTCCTCTAGAAACAATATCTGTTATAAAAATGCCAGTGAAATTCAAGATTCAAGCAAATCAACTGGATGCTTCACTTGAGCATTAACAACTGGATTGAGTAACTTAATTGTCACTGAAAGAATTAAATCAATCCATGTTCCCATTGTTATCCTGAGAGTCTTGTCATTTGCCTTTCAAAACTGCCACAAATCCTCTAAAGAAAATAGTCTAAATTTTGCTAGTTAATTTAATAAAACTCCATTATAAATGGCCTCTGTACTCCATGGACTTGGTTAGACAGCCAGTGAGGTCACAGCCCTCGGAATATCGGTGCATCAGTACTGAGAAAAGATAGAAGGTTCATATTATTCTTGACAGTGTTTTGGACTTGCTTAGCATTTCATGCTTTTCTAAACCATTTCAAGTGCACTGTTTTTTTTTTATAATCACATAAATATCATGCAGTAGCCAGACAAACATTTCATCACCTTACAATTGGAAAATCCACTCACAGAAACTTGGGAACATCCAAATACACACAAAAACATTGAAGTATAACCTTGGTCTCCAAAGCTCTACCCTGTGTGTCTGCTCCTTTTTGAACAACTGTGTCAAGCCTGATCGCTGTGTTTTGTTTTGTTTTTATTTTTATAAATGGTTGGCTATAATGAGAGGGACCAGGTCCCACCTGACCAGATGACATATTGCAGTGTTTTGGAAAACTGCAATTTTCTTGGAATTGATGTGATATTTATCTACAGCATTTTGGGAACATCCTTTTATTAAAGGTATTTTCTGTAGCATGTTTCAACTCATGTATTACAGGTAAGATTTTAAAAATCTTTTCTATACTTCAAATTATTTCAAACAATAATCTTACTTAGAAAGAATACAGAAACATTTAAAATACCCTTGCAAATATCACAAAGAGCCTTATGAGCCTATAAAACATATATTTTATTATCCATTCTATGGTCTATCATGTCAATAGAAAAGAAATGCAAAGATGACCCCATTATTATTGTTCTAGTTTTAGCAAACCATTATATGAAAACATTCTGAGTTTTTTAAGACATCATTTAAAACTAATGATACTATGCAAGAAGTTATGGATCAGGATCATTAAGTATACCTCTAACAAGATAATTAATTTGAACTAGTTTTAAGATAATATATACTACCTAAATATCCATGTTGAAAATTTCCATTTTATGTTATAAATAACCATTAACTAAAACAAATCAAAGTCTTTGTATCTTTGGTTACCTGCTCCTAGTGCATTCTCCTGCTACTACAGCCAGAGCTTCAGGTACACAAGGGACCCTATATGTTGCTCTAAATATTTCATGTCAGATGAACAAAGGCCACAGTTTCATTGTGTATTCCTTTGTGGATTACTAACGTCTCTTAAGAGGAGAATTAATTCCTTTTCTTCCACATATTCTAATGGTGTCCCCTCTCTGTCTGTTCAGCCTGGAATAGACTGCAATAGACTGAGTGGCTTTAACAACAGAAACATTAATTTCTCACAGTTCTGGAGGATAGAAAATACAAGATAAAGGCACTGGCAGACCTGGTGTTTGGTGAAGTCCATTTCTTGGTTCATACACGACCACTTTCTCATTATGCCCTCAAATGGCAGAAGGGAAGAGGGAGCTCTCTAGGATCCTTCTTATTAAACACCTCCCAAGGGCTTTACCTCTAACCACTGTCACATTGTGCTGAAACATAAAGTGAGGGAAACACTGATATCTAGACTTAGCATACCTCAATTGTTAAAATAATCCTGATATCTTATACATTTAATATCACCAGAAACCTCTCCTTGGGAATGTTCTAGCAAGACAAAAAGCAAAAAGTCTACAAATGTTGGTCTATATTTGCCATTCAAAGTAATCAACACCAGTAAGTGCCATCCAGTCACTTGCAGTCATAGGGAACAACTATCTTATTTAACTTAGTTAGTCATACTCTTTTCTTTCTCTCCCTCCCTTATTGATTGATTGATTTGCGGTTACATTTAAATATCGCATTTCATAATGGAACAAATGACTATTATTGTAATGGAGTAGTATAATTAGGCAATTGTTCTGCACAACTAAAACTCCAGACACAGAATATACTGAAAGTCTTCCTGAAATCCATATATTGAAGTTTTCAATATGAAAAGAGGGCAAATTACCCCCAACGTGGCTGCCACTGTGTCAGGTCATCATTACTGTTGATAGAGGTTTTTCTTGGTTTGAATTTCTCTTTTCACTTCCCACTGCTGTTACTTATTGATACAGTTGCAGTAAAAAGAACTATCATACATGAACATTAATTAATGGGTTACCTCCGGGTACTATACAGCTGTATTGCTCCTACTTAATTCTCATACATAAAACAGGGAAAGGAAGTTCACAGTTACTGAACACCAACAGTTATGGTTTGGATGAAAGATGTTCTCCAAAAGCTCCTGTAAGACAATGCAGGAAGGCTGTTAGGGATTAACTGGCAGGGTGTGGCTGGAGGACGTGGGTCATTGGGCACATGCCTTTGGGTTATATATTTTGTATCTGGCCTGTAGTCCCTCTTTCTGCTTCTTGGCAATCACTTGAGTTGCTTTCCTCTGCCACACCTCTCCTGTGATGTTCAGCCTCACCTCAAGCCCCAAGGAATGGAGCCAGCTTTTTGTGGACTAAGACCTCTGAAACTGTGAGACCCCCAAATAAACTTGTCCTCTAAAATGATTCTTGTTGGCTCCTTTGGTCACAGCAGTGAAAAAACTGACTAAAACTACCAACTATGTGCCAAACACTGCAATGATGTCATTCAATATCAAAAGAAAGAAAATTTCATTAAGTCGTAGTAGATGAAAAAGCTAAGTCCCAGATCATAAAGATAATAAGAAAGAATCCATATTATAATTCAGACACATCTTATTTCAAAACATGAGCATTTTCAGTTCTAGCAAGCATCCTCTTTACAGAGACTGAGCAGAACTGGGTCGGTGGACACGGAATTCATACCTGATGCTTTCACCATGAGGCCAGCACGGTACATCTATCAGAGTTGCAATAGGTGCCCTGGCTCTCCCAATTTGCCAGTTCATTTTATTTGTTTGGTTGGTTTGATCTGGGGTTTTTTTTGTTTTGTTTTTGTATTGGCCTGCAGGTGCACCTGTAAATGCCAGTCCCAAAGTTTTGCAACCTTTCTCATTTTTATCTGATGGGATTATTTTTAAGCTACTGCCTATTTAAATTACCAATAATTAAGGGAAATACCAAGAATAGTTGGAAACCTAATTATATTTTCTGCCTTTTCCTTTGTGGACTTGAACACTCATATGAGGCCAGGATTCAATGAACCTTTAATTACCTGAACTCCACTTAGAAACATTTCCTAAAATAGCAGAATTTTGTATTTCTTCATTATCCACTAAACAAAAATGAAGATTTTTCTGTGGTACGATGGAAAAATGTAAAATTGTCTTATTGTATTGCCTAAATCTTAAAATGGCTGGTTGGCCTATTTGGTTTTTTCTTCCTCATGGGTTGTCATTTTCTATTTAATTAGTTTTTTTTAAATATGTGTGTTCCTTTTGTAAGCCAAGTTTCTTTTTTGCAGAAGAAATAGGGCATAAACAGCTTTAAGAAAAGGAAGAAGGGAACAAGGAAGAAAAGAAAAATATAAAGAAGGAAAGAAAAGTAAACATGAGTTAATAAAGTTAATAAGGCCTAGAGTGCAAGATATCATATAAAGATATACTTTATTCATCAGGCTCACCAATCAGAAAATGGCAAGGATGTGTAAATAATTATACCTGTTATCTACAAGGGACTATAGACAGTTGTGTAAGAGCTGTTTGAAGCCAGGACTCTTTATTTTACTATAGATAATGTGTACCTTTTATTTCCCAGTTGAGGAACGAGTTAGGTTTTTCTCCTTCTGTATTTGAGTTGAGGACAATGCCACTGGTTCCATTCCTGTGTCATATTTCATGTAGCTTTTCCTTTCATTGCTACAATGATAAGAAGTGCTGGTTACAGCAGAACAGAATGCATAAGAGTCCTGAGAGGAGTTTTGTCATCTAAAATGATCACCTTTTTTTTTTAAACAATGGATCTGAGAAACTCAATTATAACATATGACTTTTAAATTTTAAAACTCCTGTTTAAGCAAGGGAGTCTTCAAGTCAAATAAGACTAAAATGCTTTCATAATTTTTGCAGTTTTGTTGTAAATTCAAGTGATTGAGGCCTCTTGAATTATTCATAACATCTACTTTTTTTTAACTCCTATCAAATTATTTTTTATTCATTTTTATTAGTTAAAAATAGTCTTACATTTAGGAGGGAGTCATTGTCATATAATCAAGAACAAATGTATAATGACAGAGGAAGCCAAGGCTGATGCCATTCCATGGTTTCCCCCCATTGAGTTCCCCATGGTTCCAAGTTGCTCCCAACTTAACCCCTGTGTTAATTGGATCTCTCATGGAAGTTGAAGGTTCTCCACTAGGTTGATTCCCCCATACTCCCTCCCTCCAGCCTCCTTGATATCTTCCCTACCACTCTCCCTTCATCCCCCAGCATCATAGGCAAGGTTCCCACTGTTCATGAAAAAATTCATATATGTTGAGGTTATTATTAATTTGTCCATCTATCATACTATTTCCAATTGTATTCTACCTTCCACAAATGAGAGAAAACATTCATCCCTTGAGTCTCTGAGCTTAGGATATTTCACTTAGCATAATTTTTTCCATCTCCGTCCATTTGGCTGCAAAGCCATAATATCATTTTCTCTAATAGCTGAGTGGAATTCCATTCTATATATCTACCACAGTTTTTGAATCCACTCATCAAGTGAGGGTCATCTTGGTTCCATATTTTAGCTGTAGTAAATTGAGCTGCTATAAACATTGATGAAGCTGTATCTCTGTAATAAGCTGATTCTAGCTCTTTTGGGAAAATACTCAGGAGTGGGATAGCTGGGTCATAAGGCAGTTCCAGTCCTAATTTTTTGAGGAGTCTCCACACTGCTTTCCAGAGTGGCTGTACCAGTTTGCAGTCCCACCAGCAATGTGACAGTGTTCCTCTTTTCCCACAGCCCCTCCAGCATCTGTCATCATTCGTATTCTTCTTTTTTGCTACTCTAACAGGAGTGAGGAGGAATCTAAGTGAAGTTTTGATTTGCGTTTCTCTTATTGCTAGAAATGTAGAGCATTTTCTCATATATTTAAGGGCTTTTTGGACTTCCTCCATTGAGAAGTTTCTATTTAATTCCATAGCCCTTTATTGATTGGATTATTTATGAGAGTCTCTGCTTCTTGCTGTGTTCACTAATACCTGTGCTTGGAGACCCACTGTGTACATCATGTAGATTTCTGATTAACTGCCTTCCACGGGAGGCACATGTTCAGATTGTGGTTTGTGTCATTTTCCATCAATAACTCTTCTTGTGATTTTAATTAAATTTTTGGAGGGGATTCTGCCATGTATGATTGATTCTACTGAATGCCCCTGGGAGTGTCAGGTTTTTTCAGACTGCCAAAGATCACTCACCTATTTCTTCAAACCTGACAGTTGATTCTTCTTTTACTGAGAGTCATCTATGAAAACATATGGTCTGTGTAGTCATGGGCTTATGTCTAAGATATCATGAGAACACCTCTTTATTCTCCTCTGCCTGTTTTGCTGGGTACTATTGTCTTTCACTAAATGGCTTGCCAGATGTTCCCTCAGTCTTTCTTCAAATGCCTCTTAATAACAGCTTGGTAGGAGGGTTAGCAACCCTTGCTTAAGGATAGATGTCAGATGTCACATATAGGATATTATAGTGCACACATTTTTCTTAAAATATTTTGAATTCTATAAGAGCAATAAAAGTCCTCACTAGGTAATTTTGGAAATATGGAAAAATAAAAAAAATTTCATAAAAAAGTCCTTTCGATGAACATTTTTATAATTCTGGAACATATTTTTGTAGTCTTCTTTGAAGACATAAGCCCCCACTTGCTTTATTATTGGAACTACTCAATGTCTTCCCACCTCCCTGTATCTAGTATTTCTCCTGGGCCACTTATGAACCATTATCTAATGTCCCTTTTTCCCTGTTTATGAGGCCCACACCCTTGCCATGTCTGCCATTGCCTCTTTGAAGATCACTACTTCTTGGAACAATGACCTTCTACTACCATTGGTCTGACCTCAACAGAGCTCATGACCTCTACCCAGGTATTATAAGGCCTATAATCTCTTGGACTTGAATTATTCCCAAGATTTACTTGCACCTCAGTGACAGTAGAAGGTGCAAGATCTGAGCAAGTATGACTCCTTCACAGTCCAGATCTGTACTTAAGTCTTATAGAAGCTACTTCCTGGTTAGCTTTCATGTCTAGGTGGTCAACATATCTAACACCAAAAATCTTCCAGACACGTTCAGATTTATAGCCTTGGCTAAAGTGTGTTGCAGTCAAAGAGAAAAGAGTAAAATTTTAGCCATAGTTTCAGAATTCTCATATTTAATTCTCAGATTGACCTTTTCCAAGGATATTTTTAAGATTGACTCTTCCAAGGAGATTTTGACATGACAAATCTCACCCTTGTTGGTTGAAGCATGGACAATGCCAGCATTGGAACATGTTGGTCTGACTTCAGGACATTTCCCATAGTCTGGAACACAGTTACTAGAATATGCAATCTTGCCCTATTTCTGTGTCCTATATGGTGTCCAATACACATAAGATGTGCAACAAATATTATCAAACTGAATATACCCAAAAACAAGTAAATAAAGATTTAAAAGGGTGTTCTTGCCTTTTGTATTTCCATTAACAATATAGAAAGAACATTTTCACATCCATGGTACAATCCCTTATTGAAGGTTTTCTTCAAAGTGAAAAGCCCGAGGTTCCCATGACTCGTTTTCTAAAACTATTTAGTTGTAGAGCAGAAAATGAAACTTCCAAGGGTTATCACCCAGGTTTTAAATAATCTATTTTTCCTTAAGTAAAAGCAAAGAGAGATGTAATCCAACTGCAGGAAAATGTTCTAAATATTCTGAAATAGTCTAAAAAATGTAGCTTTTATTCCATGGAAAATGAGTTCAATTAGCAAACAGTAGCTTCTGTTAGAATAAAACATGATGTATTTGTTGAAATGGTATCACATTCTGGAAAAACCAACCCCAGGCATAGCAAAGTCATTGTGAGAAACTAACAAAAATCATAAAAAAATAGATTCTTCAGTAGGAAATTTATCTTTAGGCCTGAAATTATAATCACATCAAGTGAAACAACTTGGGGGTCAAGCTTTGATTTTAACCCTGAGAATTTTTTAAAAAGTTAAAGCCATTAGAAAACAGTCTGACTTCTTTCAGATATTCTGTCTTCTTAAACATGATTCCAGGTCAGGCCTCTTACTTCTAGCTTAAGAAATGGAAGTTCTAGACTTTTTTCCCCCCTGGAGTTCAAAGAGAATCAGTAGGTTGGCTTTTCTGGAATGACTGGTTTGTGCTGATGAAAGCAGTAGATAAGCAGTAGATAAGATGTTGGGTATTTGGATCTCACAAAGCTCAGAATTGCTCCGTTGAGATATTTGCTCAGTCTAGCAGGCCATGAAGCCTTTAAGGAAGAACATCCTGTCCTTTTGCATTGGGTAAATTTCCACTGACTCGCCTTTTGTGAACATTCATGCTAAGTTTTATTAATATGTTCCAGCTCCCAACTGGGCCCCCAAATTTGATAAATATGCCTGATTTACTAACAGATGTCCAATGACAGCCTAATAAATTTTTGGTCACTGAGGTGGTACTGTAAACAGGAACAAATTATTGAATATGAAATATTTTTTATCCAATGCTTTCTCAAGCCTAGAGCTAAAACAAACGAAAATTTCTTTAACTGATTATCACACCCCTGCAATATCACTGAGCAGGAAGTGCTTGGCAGCAGATGGTCCCTCACACCCTGGCTGCTAGGAAGAAGGGACACATGGCAGCTACCTCTAAAGCCACTGTGCCCTCTCTACTTGCACTTCCTGCTGACTCTGTCAAATGTTCTCTCACTTAACGTGTTCATTCATTTTAAGAAACACCTGGGGACATGGCTTCCAGGGGTTGCCACTAAATAATGCTGTGATTAGGAATACCAAATGTAACCAGACACTGAAATTGATCTATTTTAGGTATATGAATTCAAGAAAAAATGATTCAAGCAAATTGCCAGCAAAGTTTCAAAGTGAAAAATGAAACAATGTTAGCTATTGCTTAGATTACTTCATACAAGTGAGGTGAAAATTCTCCCAGCATCTTAAATGGGGCCTTTGTGGAATATTATTTTCTTTGAATAATGATGTTAGAGGCCTGGGAGGAATTTGACTGAGAGATACAAAAATAATTAAAGAGTTAATAAACAGAGGTCAAAGATGTAACTCAATGTGAGAGCACTTGCCTTGCATGTGCCAGGCCCTGGGTTCCATCCCTAGTATCACCTCCCAAAATTAGTTAAGAAATAAACTTATAAGAATAAGAAAATAAAATTAAAAACATTTTTGTAGCAGATGCAAAAGTAAAAAGCACAATTCAATGTCATAATCTTTTCAATTTAGAGGAATTTTATCTGGTGGTAACCAATGAGATGTTCCATGCAGAGAACAGACTTCAGGGTTTAAATACATGGGGTACTTAGCCAAGAAAGTAGGGGAAGTGTTTGAAAGTGAAAATTATTGATAATCAAAGGAATATTAGGAAAGACAAGAAGATGTTCTTTTCAGGAGCTCTTTAGAAATAAATATGATATCTCTTCATCTCTGACAGTCAAAATGTTTTGTCTTATGTTAGAATAAAGTGCCATTTTTAGTCAGTTATAAAGTAAACAAACAAAAGCTCTCCCCTCAATTAGATATGGTGATAAAATAGTAATGAAAGAAACCACATTTGCAGATAAAGCAGTCATGCGTATAATAAATTATTAATGACTACACAGAACATGCCCATCTCTGCCTGCATTAGAGGGACAACGGTGATCAGCACTACCACAATTGCTCCTCTCGTGGGCATGATAGGCCTTAGAGGATTGCTTACACCAACAGCAAAACATTCAATTGCTTTAACTCACAGTCTCTTAATTTCCTCCAATTTTGTCCTTCCAATGCATCCAGTAAGAGAATGTTCCACATAAGATCAATCTCACCATGTTTCTGTGTCTATCTGAAACTCTGCACATTGCTGTTGAAAACACCACTCAGTGTTGTAGGTCATTGCTACCAGTAAGATGCCATGGTTTCTGGCCCCTCAGCCCTTTAAGACTTCCTAGCAAGTATATTTTACAAGTTGATTTTATTTTCTGCTTATTGGGATGATTGTTTAAAGTTTTCTCCATTTCCTTTAACTCTGTTTTCAAGCTGTGTTCTTTGTCATCATCAATACAAGACTGTCACATTTCAGATGAAATAGATGACAAAGAGGATACTACTTTCTAATATTCAGACTCTATGTCACAAGGACATTCATTTCTGTGTACACATGCCTTGCCTCCTTGAACTTTCCTGTGCTCATCATTCTGTCCTCTCACACCACCTCAGAGATCTTATTCATACCTTATATTTTTCTTTGTTTTTTTTATCCTAAACTACAATCTTTGTTGACTTAATCCCCACAGCTGTCTCCCATTATAAACATTCCTACATTGATTCATAGTCCACTCTAACTATTCTCCTTTATCTCTACTATTTTCACTAACCCATTTGCATTTATTGTGTCTTAATTCCTCCCTAATTTATTTCTCAGTTCAATGGAATATTGCTTGTATCACTCACATATACACTGATACACATATATACATATACATGGTCATTAATATTCTTCTTGTTGTTGCTAAATTCAATTGCTATTCCTCAGTACTTAATTTGAACTTCTTGTCACATTTTTGCTCTTATCTTCCATTACTCTATTTCCTTTTGAACTATAATGTTTTCACCTTCCATCCTTCACATATTCCTCTGCTTCTTAACTGTTAGGAATTAAGAGATTAAAACATGAGATTTCTTTTTTATTGACTTTCTATGCTCTTCCTTACTAGAGTATAACTGCTATAAATAGACATCTAGACTTCTTTCAGAGTTCTGAACTGCAAGTCCAACTGTCCACTCCAGATCTCTGCTTGGATGTTTAACAGACAACTCTTTTTACCAATAATTCCAAAACTGATCTCATTTTTTTATCCTCAACTCTGTGTAAACTTTGCCTTCTAAATATCTTTCCAATATCCCTTCTCAACGACTCTCCCTATTCCAACCACAGTCATACCTAAGGATTGCCACAGTCTTCTAACTCATATACAGTCAATCTTCCATGTTCATGGATTCCATATCCATTGATCAAACAATTGCAAACAGAAAAAAATTTTAATTACTTTTGTGCTAAGCATGTACATATTCTTTTCTTGTCATTTCTTAGATAATATAACAATTATTGACATAGAATTTATATTGCTTGAAGTAATTTAGAGCCTGTTGGGGTCTGCTTGACTCCCGCTGGAAGGCACTCAGGACACGACTGGTAGGACCCCCATCCAGAGTAGCCCTGCTCAGGACCAATCAGGGGTGGTTCCCTGCTTGGAGTAGCCCTGCCTATGTGACACCCCACATTCTGGTTGGGGCCTGTTTGAGCCCTACTAGAAAGTGCTCAGGACACCACCAGTAGGACCCTCATCTGGAGCGGCCCTGCTCATGACCAACCAGGGGAGGTTCCCTGTCTGTAGCAGCCACACCTACTTTGATGCTCATGTGCCTGCAGGGCCTGTTGTAGACCCTTCAAAAGGCACCCAGGACACAACCAATAGGAAGTTTGTTTGGAGTTGGTCACTGCTCAGGACCAACAAGGGGTGGTTCCCCACCTGGAGCAGCACTGCCTACCTGATGCCCCTCATTCCAATAAGTTCAGATTTGCAACCTTGAGCCTGGAACCAAAAGGTAGAGCAACACGAGGATCCAGGCAAAAGCATCTGGAAGAAGGTGATCATCAAAGAGTTGGGGGCTGATTGGACCCTTTGACTTTCAAGGAAAAACCACCTGGAGATCTGCCTACCTTCCCCTCATGAAATCTCAGTTCAGAGATCCAGAAGAAGCTCTTCAAAAATGAAGAATCAAACCAGGAGAGGTTCACCTCAAACCCAAAACTCCCCTAAAAAGGATGCCATGGATAGGAGTTGAGATGAAACCTTGAAAATATTATCAATGATCTGATTATTAAAAGCAACAGTGAACTAAAAGAAGATATAATGAAGGGACTAAGTGAGAAAACTCAACAAATGAAAAACTCTATTACCAAAGAAATTGACATACTAAAAAAAAAAGTGTTAGTGCTAAAATCTGCAGTCAATGACATGAGGGGAACCATGGAAGAATTTAATAGACTAATCTCTATAGAAAACAGAACCTCAACTCTTCAAGAAAGAATTTCTGACAACGAGGACAGGCTGAGCAAGCAAGAGCACACGGATGACAAAAAAAGGAAAACAACCTCACAGAACATGAACAGAATTTTAAAAATGGGATGAAATGATAAGAAACAATTTAAGAGTAATTGGGATGCAAGAAGAATTTAAAAACAAATGAATGGGATAAGGAACATTCTCCAGGAAATTGCTAAAGAAATTTTGCCCATATAAAAATAGAGTCAGATATGCTCATCCAGGAAGCTTATAGGACACTCAGTAGGCCTAATTAAGTGAGAAGCTCACCAAAACACATTATATTCAAAATGTACAGCAGTGAAATCAAGGAAAGAATATTGAAAGTGGCAAGGGAGGAATGCCAAATGACATTTAGAGGCAACCCAATAAGAATCACATCTGACTTTTCAGTTCAGACTCTGGAAGCGAGAAGATAGTGGAATGAGATCTTTCAACACCTGAAAGAACACAACATGCAGCCAAGAGTACTATACCCAGCAAAATTCAGTTTCAAATTTGAGGGAGAAATAAGAACTTTTCATGATAAGAATGAACTTGCAACATTTGTGAACAGAAAGCCAACAATACAAAGAATTCTCAAAGATAAACTTCAGATAGAAAAACAAGCTAACATTCCTCAGAACCTACAAACACAGGAAATTCAATAAAGGTACATGTTATCAATAGACAACTAAGACAGCACAGAACCTACTAATAAAACACAATGACTATGAACCACAAGCACATAACTATTCTAACACTGAATGTAAATGGTCTCAATGCACCAGTCAAAAGACACAGACTAGCAGATTGGATCAAAAAACAAAATCCAACAATACGCTCTTTTCAAGACACCCACCATACAGCCAATGACACCCATGGATTAAGGGTGAAGGGATGGGAAAAAATCTACCAGGCATATGGCCCAACAAAGCAAGCTGGAGTTGCAATTCTTTTAACTGAAAAAGTGGATTTCAAACATAAATTAGTCAAAAGAGATAAAGAAGGTCACTATATCCTAGTAAAGGGAATACAACAGGAAGAAATAACCATAGTAAATATGTACTTTCCAAACACCAATGCCCCCAACTATGTGGAAAAATTACTCCAAGATATAAAACCACTTTGGACCTCAACACAATAGTCCTGGGAGACTTTACCACTGCTCTATCACCAACAGACAGATCATCAAAGCAAAAAAACAATAAAGAGATCTCGAGTCTAAACAACACCATAAATCAAACAGACTTAAAATACATCTACAGAATAGTCCACCTCAAATTGGCAGAGTATATCTTCTTCTCAGCAGCACATGGATCCTTCTCCAAAATAGATCATGTTCTGTTTACAAAGGAAATCCCAGCAAATATAAAAAAGTAGATATTATTCCATGTATCTTATCATACCATGATGCCATGAACATAAAAATTAATAGCAAAAACCATTGCACAAAACACACATATATGTGGAGTGTGAATAACACCCTGTTAAATGAAGAATGAATCCAAGAAGACATGAGAACAGTAATTAAAGAATTCTTGGAAAAGAATGAGAATGAAGATATAACCTGAAACCTCTGGGACAGCATGAAAGCATTCTTAAGAGGAAATTTTATAGCAATGAGTGTCCACATTAAGAATTAGGAGATATCCATAACAAATAAGCTTATGGTCCAACTCAAATCTCTACAAAAGGAAGAATAGTCTAATCCCAAAACCAGCAGAAGACAGGAAATAATTAAGATCAAAGCTGAAATCAATGAAATTGAGAACAAAAAGAAAATATAAAGAATCGACAAAATGAAGAGCTGGTTCTTCAAAAAAAATAAATAAAATTGACACCCCTGGCTAATCTAACTAAAAGAAGGAGAGAAAGCAGATCAACAAAATCACCAACGAAAAGGGGGTAATCATCATTGACCCCTTTTACATCAAATAGATTATCAGAACATATTTTGAAAAACTATGCTCCTCTAAATCAGATAATCTGGATGACATGGACAAATTTCTAGACACATACAACATCCCTATATTGACACAGGATGAATTTGAAATCCTAGACAGCCCAATAACAGGCACTGAAATCCATACAGCAATTAAAATTCTTCCGAAGAAAAGCCCACAACTTGATGGATTCTCTGCAGAGTTTTAACACACCTTTGAAGAAGAGCTAACACCTCTCTTTATGAAGCTATTCAAATTGAAAAAGAGGGAACTCTCCCAAACACTTTTTATGAAGCAAACATAACTCTGATACCAAAACCCAACAAAGACATTGAAAAAAGAAAACTACAGACCAATATCCCTCATGAATATAGATGCAGAAATCCTTAATAAGGTTCTTAAAAACTGCATTCAAAAACATATCAAGAAAATAATTCATCATGATCAAGTGGGCTTCATTCCAGGGATGCAAGGCTGGTTCAACATACCCAAATCAATAAATGTGATTCATCTTTTAAACAGAATTAAGGACAAAAACCAAATGATCCTCTCAATAGAGGCAGAAAAGATCTTTGATGAAATCCAGCACCCATTTATGCTCAAAACTCTAGAGAAAATAGAGATCAAAAGAACTTAACTTTGTAAAGGCCATATATGCCAAACCCTCATCTAATATAATACTATCTGGAGAAAGGTAGAAAGAACTTCTACTGAACTCAGTAACAACACAAGGCTGCCTGCTTTCAGCACTTTTATTCACTATAGTCCTCAAGACACTGGCTGGAGCCATCAGGCAAGGGAAGGAAATCAAAGGGATAAGAATAGGAAGGGAGGAAGTCAAACTATCTCTTTTTGCTGATGATATGGTCCTATATCTGGAAGATCAAAAAATTCCACCAGAAAACTCCTATATCTAATAAACAGATTTGGCAAAGTAACAGGATATAAGGTCAACACCCATAAATCAATAGTTTTCCTATATGCCAACAACATTAGGGCAGAAGAAGAAATTAGGAAATCAGTCCCATTCACAATATCCTCTAAAATAATAAAGTACTTGGAAATTAATCTAACAAGAGAAGTAAAAGCACTCTACAAGGAGAATTATCGAACACTGAACACAGAAATTGCAGAAGACCTGAGAAGATGGAAAGATGTTCCATGCTCTTGGTAAGGTAGAATTAATATAATTAAAATGGACTTTCTGCCAACAAAAAGTACTATACAGGTTCAGTGCAGTCCCCATCAAGATTCCTATATCATTCTTTGCAGATAAAGAAAAAAGCAATTTTCAAATACATATGGAACAACAAAAAACCCAGAATAGCCAAAACATTACTAAGCAAGAAAGGTGAAACAGGTGGTTTTGCAATACCAGACTTAAAATTATACTGTAGAGCTGTAGTATTAAAAACAGCATGGTACTGGTATCAAAATAAGAATGAAGACAAATGTAATAGAATAGAAGACTCTGAGTCAAACCCACAAATCTTTAAACATCTGATCTTTGACAAAGGGGGTCAATATATAACATGGAGGAGAGACAACCTATTCGACAAATGGTAGTGGACAAACTGAATAGCCACTTTCAGAAAATTGAAATTAAAGCCTTATATTTCACAGTACACAAAAATCAAATCTAAATGGATCAAGGAATTAGGAATTAAACCAGCTATCATACAACTGCTATGAGAAAAATTAGGACAAGCCCTCCAGCATATGGGAATTGGCATCGACTTCCTCAATGGGACTCCTAAAGTGAGAGAATTACAATAAAAAATCAATGAGTAGGATGCCATTAAACTAAAAGTTTTCTGTACAGCCAAGGAACTAGTCAAAACAGTCAAGAGACAACTACAGAATGGGAGAGAATCATGGCCTGTGATTCCTCCAACAGGGAACTAATATACAAAATTTACAAAGTGCTCAAAAAACTTCAAATAAAAAACACTAACAATTCAATTAATAAATGGGCCACAGAAATAAATAGAAACTTCTTAACAGAGGACATTGAGCAAGCCAATGAATACATGAGAAAGTGTTCTAAATCACTGGAAATCAGAGAAATGTGAATCAAAACTAAATTAAGATTTCACCTTGCTCCAGTCAGATTGGCAAAGATGAAGAATACAAACAATAACAAATGCTGGAAGGTGGTGGGGAGATAGGAACATTAGCACACTATTGCAGACTGGTACAGCTGCTCTGGAAAGCAGTATGGAGACTCCTAAAAAAATCAGGGTTGAATCTACCATATGACCCAGCTATCCCTCTTGTGGGTATTTTCCCAGAGGAGTTAAAATGAGCACATTACAGCAACACAGCAAAATGTATGTTCATAGCAGCTCAATTTACAATAGCTAAATTATAGAATCAACCCAGATGCCCCTCACTGGATTAATGGATCCAAAAGCTCTGGTATATATACAATAGAGTTCTACTCAGCTACTAGAAACAATGATATTGCATCCATTGAAGGTAAATGGATGTCAATGGAAGAAATCATGCTGAGCAAAGTTAGCCAAACTCAGAGAGTCAAGGGCCAAATGGTTTCCCTCGTTTGTGGAGGTTGGACCTAAACCCAGGCTTGGGAGTAAGGTAGACAAACTCATATATTAGACCCACAGAACAAAAATGCAAAATGTTAATATTTATGAGATACAGTTGCAAGATATTTCGTAAGATACTTGAACAAGCTATGCTGCATACCTGTACAAAAACCTAAATGTTTAATACTATTGTCAAATATTTTGAAGAATAACAAGGGATGATAGGAAGGGAGGGGAAGGGGAAATGTTGGAAGTGAGGTAAAGCAAAGTACATTCCAAAGCAGTTATAAATGTCACTGTATATACTATAGCCATATATTAAATAAATGTTCTTCATAGGTATAAGAATTATGTCACTGTATGTGGGTTTTTGTTTTTTTTTTGTTTTTGTTTTTTTTTTTTTAGGAACAACATAGGACCCAGAAGAGAGGCAAGGGATCAGGGGATCGGAGAAGGGTGTGGGGGGGATACTGAACAAATTGTATTACTGATTTTGTGCATCTAGGAATATGTGACAACTAATCCCATCATTATGTAAAACTATAATGCACTAATAAAAATAAACTGAATAAAAAAGTAATTTAGAGATGATAAGTTATTTGGGAGAATACACATAACTTACATAAAAATACTATGTAAGGGACTTAAAGTATCATCAGAATTCTTTACCTGCTGAAGTTCCTAGAATCAGTCTCTCATGGATACCAAGACTCCCTTTTTCCTTTGTTCCACACCAGTAAATTCATTTCTCTTTATCAAAAATAATCTTACCAAAACTTAGGTCTAATCATGTCTCTTCTAAGATTCAACAACTACAGTTGATTCCCCATTGTCATTGGGAATTTAATAGGTTAAAAACCAGCAAGTAAATATATACATAACCACAAAGTCTTGTGAGAATTTTCAGTGGGATAAGTACAGTGTGTTCTGGGCATACACTGCCAAATATTTTAGCTTGAACACAAAGTCCAGTTTAATGTAGCATATTTATTATTGTATCTGCTCTGATCCAGCTCCTTCACCTACTTTTTAATCACCACTACTGGTTGTTTCTCAAATGGCATTATTGTGCACCCTCAATCACTATCATTTACATAGGATGTTTTCTTTGTTTGGAACCTCCTCTTTCTTCACAACCCCTGTTTTTATTTGAATTAAATTTGAATTAAATACCAACTCCTCTAGGAAAGTTTCCTGGGCACACAGAATTATATTGGACTATTTCTTTAATGTGTTTCCAGAACAAACTGGATTTGCCCTGTTGAAATTCTTATTACACTCTATCGTTAAGTGTCCATTTGTTGCTGGTTTAATCTATTAAATTAAACTGCAAACTTCTCAAGAATAGTTTGGCATCTTATTCAGTATTTTACCCCATGAATCAAATAGTTGGTGACTGAGCTATACATTTGGTAATCAAACGTTTGAAATTATTTGAGCTTGCTGATGATGAAAGAATATAGAAAGAGACAAAGGCAAAAGGAGGCCAAAATAGAAACAGATTTGAAGAAACTTTTCACCATAGAAAGTGAAAATAGAAATGTATGGAAGACTACTAAATGGGGACCAGAGAGAAAGACAGCAGAGTAGACAGAGTGTGGTGGAAGTCAGAGCTTTCCAGGAAGAAGAGTTCATTGGTAGCTTAAGGAGAGAGGATTATATGAGAGGATCTTGAAAGCCACTGGTGAATTTTAAGAGATTCTGATTCAGTAGTTTTTGGGACAAAAGACAGCATGCAATATACTAAGGCAGATATTGGGAATTGAAAATGAGGGACATATATGCATAATCAAACACCTTCATGAAGAGTGACATCAAAGGAAGCAAACTGAAGTAGGAAATTAAGGAAGTTAGCAAAATCAAGAACAGACTTCCTTCCTTCCTTCCCTATCTCTGCCTCTTTCATCCCTCCCTTTCTTCTCTCTCTTCTTCTTTCCTTCATTCCTTCCTTTTTTCCCTTCCTTATTTCCTCCCTCTTTCTTCCTTCCATTTCTCTTGTTTTCCTGTCTTTCTCTCTCCTTCCTCCTTTTTTTTTCTGTCTCTTTTTCCTCTTCATTCTGTTTTAATAATAAGAGAGATTTGATCACACTTCTAGGGCTGAATATAAAAGCAAGTTAGTGGGAATATAGAGCTTTATGAGTCTCAAGAAAGAAACATTTACTTGATGGAAAACTGTTTCTGGGATTGTTGAGTGGGTGAAGCTTGCTTTCATATTAGTAAAGAAAAATGAATTAATATACATATTGACGGGCTGGAGCAGTGGCTCAGTGGTTACAGCACTCACCTGGCATGCACAAGGACATGGATTTGAACCCCAGCACCCATGTACACAACAAAGTGTCACAGCTAAAGTCATATGAAAAACTAATAGAATTGATTCTCTCTTTCTCTTTCTCTCTCCCCCTTTCTCTTAAAAAAAAAAAAGAAAACAGAAAACAAAAAACACATATTGAGTCCCCTTGGAAATGTAAACAAATGTCCCTTCTTGCAAAATTGAAAAAGGCACATTTATGACAAGGATAATACACAATTTGGGTGATAAAAAATCGATAGAGTTTAAGTCAAACTGGATTCTATTATTATTTCAAGCACAAATTTGGAAAAATGAGCTTGATATTTGAGCTTAAATAAAGCGGAAAGTTCTGGGCAATAATATTAATCAACTGAAGTTAGAACATGGAACTTAAGACTCAAAACAAAGACCTTTGAACTTAGAACACCTTGCTGCCTTTTAATGGACTTGAAAATGTTCTTCCCTCATAAATGGTTAGCCTCGGATGCTAATTTAGTGCTAAATGCTATTTAAACCATACATATACCCCATTGCATATAGTCATGCTAAATATCACAAGGGAAGTTAAAAATTTTAAATTAGGTAGAGCATGCAAGCAGGTAGCATATTAACAAACAAATTCCTGATCTCTTTCAGGTATATTGAGATACCTCAATAGTTTGGTAGCAGTTTGAGTTTGAAGTAAGTGAAAATAAACATATGCATGCTAATAGCAAATGTCTAAAGACCGGGCTTAAAGCTTAAATGAACTCCTAGTTTGTAATAGACTATTTTTATTGTAAGGCAGATAAAATGATGGTCTTCATCCATACATATAACCTGGCACCAACACATTGATATCTATGTTGTATTATCTGACCGAAAAGAGGAAGTGACAGGAGATTAAAAAGAGAGGCATAATATCAGTGTGAACTATTCATTTCTTTGTCAGAATATATTTCCTTACCATTGCATAATCTTTAACTGAAAGAAAAGGAGGCATTTTATCCTTCCTTGATGTTAGAAATTTTTTAGCAATTTTTATTTCTTTATGTTCAATTGGCTATATTTACGTGTAATACTTTACAGACCATTATTATTACTTTTATTTTCACCAAGAAAAACTAAATGTTTCAAGTAAATAATTGTCTTATTGATTATTTAAATAAAAATTAAGGAGCCAACCATTTGTTGTTCATAGATTGTATTTTTATTCCAATTTCAAAGCCTCTCCTAACACCTAATTTCAAACTCTGAAAGTGCCAAAGCATTAATATAATTAGAATAGATTCTATGATCCAACATATCTTTATTCATAATTGCACTTAGTATACCACTCTACTCAGATATCTTTGTAAATTAGGCTGTATATCATTAAAAGTATTTTATGTGAAAAAAGATACTTGCATAATTAGGTCTCAAGCAGTGTTGCTTTATAAATTAAGTCTCACTTTCAGAATTTATTTCAGTTAATTTCTTCTAAAACTATGTTTTCAGGCTACTATTAAGTAAACTAGCATTATTTCCTGTGAGGAGAGAGGAATAAGTCTCAAGTTCCCTTATTTCATCTCCGGTTTCATTAGTCTACTGAATTTTTTTTTACTTAATTTTTATAGTCGGTTGAAAGACTTCTGGAGGAAAAACAAATTAATATTTTAGCCCTTTTCTATTTCAAATGTATCTAAGCATATGATTGCATCTTAAACTGTGTACTGGCAGGTTGAAATAATTTTAAATAATGCTAATTTAAAAAAATAAAAGATGATGTTACTTAGTATAGCTATTATGGAAGACAGTATAGAAGTTCCTTAAAAAATTAAAAGTAGAACTACAGCATTATTCAGCAATCCACCAATCCCACAAGGGGTACATATCTAAAAGAAATGAAATTGTTATGTTGAAGAGGCATCCGCACTTCCGTGTTCACAATAGCCAAAAGATGGAATCACCTTGTATCTATCAATAAAGGAATGCATAAAGAAAATGTGAGACATTATAGACAGACAGACACATACTCACAGAATACTATTCAGCCTTTAAAAATGAAAGGATGAAATCCTCTCATTGCAATAACCTGGATAAATCTGGAGGACATTGTGTTAAGATAAATAATCCAGGCACGGAAAGACAAATACCATATAACCTCATTTATATGAAGAATCTAAAAGAATTAATCTCCTAAAAGTAGAGAATAATGTGGAGATTACCAAGAGCAGGAACTCTGAAGGGTGGATTAAGGAGAGGTTGGTCAAAAAATACAAATTACAGTAAAGAGGAATAAGTTCAAGAGATCGGCTATAGACAGGGTGATTATTGCTAATGATGATATATTATACTCCTTAAAAATGCTGAGAGTAGATGAAAAGTGTTTTCAGAATAAAAACAATAACTGCATTAGGTAATGCATATGTTAATTACTAGATCCAAACCTTCCGCAATGTACATATACACACCATATAATACCCAGTGTACATATACTTCAAAATATCCTGTTGTACAAAATAAATACAATTTTATCTGTTGGTTTAAAACAAATAATAAAAATTTACTTCTGAAAAAACAATGGAGAAGGTGTCATTTGAAGAGTTCTACTCTATTGATTTTGAAATTTAATAAACCCTCAAGACTTGTTATGTTAAACAGCGTGATATTTTTTAAGATATAAAATATCAAATTTAGAATCCCTATATAAAAATGACATATTTTCTTGTTATTTATTCCCAGAACAACTATTACATTAGCACCTTCCATCAAGGCATTGATTCTTTCAATTCATCCATTCAAAAGTAATATATCAACTCCAATAAAGTAAACTAAACATATCTTGCATCAATAAAATGGGCATTCATTATAAGTATCAAAGAAATGCTAAAGGAAATGTTTCTTTTCAAAGTTAAGATCACTTTCCCTTTGTTTTCTATTCAAATGATATATTCTGCATGTGTCAGGTGGAAAGGGCATTGTCAGGGAAGTAATTTATGCACACTTTTCATCTTTCAGGGTCTTTATGATCATAGGAAACACTAATACCAGCACCCTATTGGTATTAGGGGAAGATACCAGGCCCTGGGAGCTTTTTGGAAAGAGAGCTACTTCTTGGGGGAATCTGGGAGGCCTCATCAGAGAGGACTATACAGGAGTGAACCTAGGGGTTTAGACAAAATATCAGCCAGTGAAGATAAGCAAGAAGGAAGATTTTCTGGACATATATGAATGCTATAGTAAAGGCTCAGAAGAGAATGACAACCTGCTGTACATCACTAAATGACAGTTTAGAAAAACTAGTTCATGTGTTGTAAAGGCAGGGTGAGTCCTGAGGAGCAGCTTCTTTATGGAGGAACAATGAAATCTGACCTTCAGGGCCTCATTAAGGAGTGAGAAGGGTAATGGACAGAAAGAGAAGACTGCAATCAAAGCATACCTTAATTAATAATGTGGAAGAGCTGGAATAGTTTTCAAGCACACAGAATAAAGCCAATAGACGAGAGGAGATGAAAAAAAGAACCTATAGCCTTGCTACCTTTTAGTCTATTCTCCAGATTTAGAGAATGATCTTTTAAAGAACAAATTCTAACATTGTGTTTGTTGTAAGGATCAAAGACCATGCAGCTACAGTATCTAAAGCAGTATCTGGAACACAGTAGAAACAAATCAATGTGGCTGTTTTGTCAGTTTCTAGGTTAAACCTGTTCAAAGGTTCCTTCTCCTCAGAGGATCCGATAAGAATAAGGACTTTTAGGACATAGCTCTGCCTCCTTCTCTAGCTTAAATGATTCTCAGCTTGTAGTTATGCCAAATTTACTGCATTTCTCCAGATGTGTCCAGCCACCACCTGCCACAGGGTCTTTGAATGAATTCTTCTGCTTTTTGATGCCCTGTCTATCGCCATATTCTACTCATTCTTAAAGAGCTATTTCAGTGCTGAGGACGGATATTGGCCAAATTACATTGCTATGTTATGTGCATGTATGAATATATAATGACAAGTCCTCATTATGTGCAACTATCATGCACCAATAAAAAGTGTGGGAAAAAATAGGAATTCCAGAAAGGGTCACCATCTTTATAAAACATTCTCTGACTTTATTCTATTTGTTTCTTTAATGTCCTACACAGAAATTCATTACAGGTTATGCAGCAAAATAATATTTTACTGTCACTTTTTTTAAATCTTAGACTTAACTTTACAGAAAAACCACAAAATTGTACTGAGTTTTTATAAATCTCACCTCCAGTTTTTTTTCCTATTATTAACATCTTGCAGTAGTGTGATTCATTTGTTACAATTAATGAACCAGTATTGAAGTTAGCTAATGTTGATATTAACTACATTAGTTAATATTAATTGCAGAATTTAATATTGATTAATATTAATTGAAGTCCACACTTGATTCAGATTTCCTCTGTTCTTTGCATATTATCTTTTTTTTTTTCATCCAGGATCCTATCTTTTTTCCCCCCAGTGCTGGGAATTGAACCCAGGCCCTTGCACATGTGAAGCAAGCTCTCTACTACTTAGCTGAATCCTCAGCCCTAGGAACAATCTCCGACAACACATTTAGTTGTCATATCTCCTTATGCTTCTCTAGAGTGAGAGAGTTTCTCAGATTTCCTTTATTTTGATGACTGTCAATTTTGCAGCATACTGATCATCTGTTTTATAATATGTTCCTAAATTGATAATTGTTTGATTTTCTTTCTCACGATTAGACTAGTTTTTTTTAAGTGTGTGTGTGTGTGTGTCTGTCTGCGTGTATGTTGTACCCCAGAGATAAGTGGCATTGTTATCACCCCAGGCAACCATGACCAATTTACCTTCTTTTTTGTTTTACCTTTTCCAAAGTGCTGTGTAAAAGCAGTTATATACAGTCTTTTTAAGATTGGCTTCTTTTGGTTAATAATATGCAGTTATGAGTATGTATATAAACATGGCTTATCACTGTTAATGGAAAACTCACTATTAAGTGACCCTCACCTCCTGCCACCCTTTCATAGTATACTCTTTTGGAAAGAAGTTGCTAGACATAATCCAAACTTAAGGACTGGGAAATTATACTCCACTCCATTCACAGTGTAGTATCTATATAAATTATTTGGAATTTTTTGGCAGAGGAACTTTGTCTATTCTCCCCATTTATTTATGTTGAAATGGGACAAAGGAGGCTCAGACCCTGGAGAAGTGTTCAGGAAAACAGTTTTAATAAATGCTGCAGCAAGGACCAGGGGCATAGCACTGCTCTGTCCTGGACAAGGTGGAGCAGAAAACTTAGCAATTTATACCTTCAGGAGGTTGTAATTGATTATATATGGAGAGTACAAGAACAAGAAGCATCTACATCTGCAAGACAGCCTTGCTATCAATAGCTCCTCAGTGAAAGTGAGAAAGGCAAGGGTTAAATGGTCTCAACAGAGGCTCTCTGCCAGAGCTCACAAGGAAACACAAACAAAGAGATTCTTTAGCACTTAACTGGGTGAAACCTAAAATGTGGAGTGCAGTTTCCTGGAAAAAGCCTCCTGTAAGGGAGGGAGGTTTCTTATTATATTCAGAGAGTTCCCCATCATTATACATTTTCAGGGAGATCTTCTACCACGATGTATTCAGTCATTATTTATAGCAGCATTAACCTGTGAATTTTTTATACTTTGAGGTTATGAATCAGTACAACTTAAATTTTTGGCTAAAATTGTTTCATCTTTGATCATTAGAAACTCTTCAATGGACTCCTGTGTCTTTTTGAAATTCCTCAATCCTTATGGGAGATTTTTGTTTGCTTTTAAGTCCTTTACTTTTCTTTTTGTTTTTAGCCATTCCTTACTTTCAGACACTGCAAGATGCTCCAGGCTCAGTTACAGTTTATGCCCTAGCCCTAGATTCCATCATCTGTCCAAGAAGCTATAGTTCCTTTAATTGGAAAATGTTATTATACACTGAGGTCTAGGTGTGCTATTTATGTATATATGTATGTGATACCAGGTATTGAACCCAGAAGCAGTTAAGCACTGAGCCACATCTCCTATCCCTTTTTATTTTTTGTTTTATTTAGAGAGAAGTTCTTATTAAGTTGCTTAGGACCTCATGAAGTTGCTGAGGCTGGCTTTGAACTTAATGAGACTCCTGCCTCAAACTCCCAAGCCACTAGGATTACAGGTGTACACTACCACTGACTGGGTAGATAAGCTAATTCTATTTGTATAGTTTCTTCTCACTCTTTTCTCTCTCACTGCTCCTCTATCTCTTAAAAAAAATAAAAAAGGAAAATATTTTCTTTCTGAGATATAATGCTCTTTATTTGACAAATACATAGTGTCATGTTTCCTCCTTTGCATTTCCATATAAAAGGTTAATCACCCTAAAACTAGTTAGTCTATTTCATCTCTTCACTTAACAAATTCCTTGCAACCACTAATTATTTACCATCTTTTCTAGAATATCATATAAATAGAATCATACAGTATGTACCTTTTTCAGACTGGCATTTTTTTAATCAACAAAAAACATTTTTGATGTATATGTCGTCAGGCAACTTGATTGATGCTTCATTGATGTATTAATGTGATTGTGTAGACGAATGTTTTAATTGTTCACCTATTGAAGGAAATCTTGATCACTTTTTTTTTTAAGAGAGAGAGAGACGGGGGGGAGAGAGAGAGAGAGAGAGAGGGAATCAATTCTATTTTAGTTTTTAATGTGGCTTTTATTGCTCCGACACTTCGTTGTGTACATGGTGCTGGGGTTTGAACTCATGTACTTGTGCATGCCAGGCAACCACCAAAACTGCTGAGCCACCACTCCAGCCCCTCACTTTCAGGTTTTTAAGATATGAATAAAACTACTGCAAATTTTCACATGTTGGTTTCTGTAGACATAAGTCTCCCAATCATTTGGGTAATTACTTGGAAGTGTCATTGATGGATCAGTTAGTGACCTTTTTCCTTTTGTGAGAAAGTAGCAAAATGTCTTTCAATGTGGCTATATCATTTTTCCTTCCCATCAGCAATGAATGAGAGTTCGTGAGGCTTTGCAAACTCAGTTATTGTAATTTAGGTATTGTAATTTATTTTTGTATCTTATTCATTGCAATGAACTCAGGGATACTTCACTGTTTTTTTTAACTTGCGTTTCCCAAATTATAATATATAATTCAATATAATTTTAAATTGTATTTAATAGCTAAATGTTAAGAATTCTTTGCATATGTCTATTTTGCATGTAAGTCCTTATGTTTTGCAGATATTTTCTCCCAGTCAATGCCCTGTCTTTTACAGAGAAGTTTTTAATTTGAATAAAGTCCAACTTACCACATTTTTCTTTCATGCATTATGCTTTTAGTTCTGTATCTAAAAACTCATCATGAAATATAAAGTTATGTAGATTTTTTTCCTGCTTTGTTCTATATATATCCCTTAATTTACAATGGAATTTTGTCCTGGGAAGCCTATAGTATGTTAAAAATGTTATTAGCCAAAGATTAACTTAATATACCTAAACTACCAAACATCACAGTTTAGCCACACACTTCCAGAGTATTGGTTGTTTATCCTCGTGATTATGTTGTTGACCAGGACTTTATCAGAGTATCTTCCATTCATTGTTAGCCCAGAATAGGACAAAATTCAAAATCTTAAGTATGGTTTCTACTGAATTATAAAACTTTTCTACCAACATAAGGTGGAGAAATCCTCAGTTGAATCACTGCAAGTCTGGGACCATCTGTAACTATTTGTTTAGGTTTGAGTTTTACAGTTAGGACTGTGATCCATTTTGAATTAGTTTTTATGGAAGGCCTGCATCTAGATATCTGAATAGTCTCTTTTGAGTACTATTTTTAGACTGTTCATTTTAATAGGATTATTGATGTATATGAATTAATATGTACTATGTTTGTTACTGTTTTAGTTCTACTGCTTTTGTTCTTTTATCCCATCTTATCCTTCCATTATTTTAATTATGCTTTTTAAATTATTCCATTGTATCTTCTCCCTTACCATATCAATTATAGTTAAATTTTAATTTAGTGATCTCTTAGAGATTAAAGTACAGATTTTAACTGATCTTATACTATCTTCGTATAGCATAATATGACATGACATAACATTCATATATCATGCAGGTGCCTCAGAGAACTCAATTATCTTAATTAATCTCACCCTTTCCTTACAACATTGCTATCACTCATTTTACTTATTCTCGTTTTATAAGCATCTACTACATTGTTATCTTTATTACTTTGAAGTTTTATTTTAGACAAATTAAGAATAAGAACATTAAAAGAATTTATTTTACTTTATTTGAAGTTCTTCCTATTTTATGTACATTCAAGATTCTGATGTATAATATTTTCCTTCTCTCTGAAGAACTACGTCTACCATTTCTGGGAATGCAGATTGTCTTAGTTCATTTTGTGCTGCTATAACAGAATGCCACAGAGTAGTTAATTCATAGTAAAATGAGATTTAATGGCTTACAATGTGAAAGCCAGGAAGTCCAAAATCAAGAGTCTGGCATCTGGGGGCTGGAGAAATGGCTCAGCAGTTACAGAGCTTGCCCAGCCTGCACAAGTACGTGGGTTCAAACCCCAGCACCACATACACAATTAAGTGTAAAAAAGAAAAAAAAAAAGAGTCTGGCATCTGGTAAGAATTTTCTTACTGCATTACTCCAAAGAGGAAGAGCAAAGACAGGGCAAGAGAGACAGGGCAAGAGAAAAATGAGAAAGTGAGTGTGAACTCCTGACATAATGACTCTTCCTCCATAATCTTGGCATTAGGACATTCATGCACATGGATCCGTGGATCCTTTTTGAAATAAACACCTCTGCAAGGTTCCACCTTCCAATTTTGTTCAGTGGCAATTTAATTTCAAGTTAAGTTTTGAAGGGGACAAATGTTTAAACCATAGCACAGGCCCACTGATTATATAATTCCTCAGTTTTTGTTTGTTTAAAAAAGTATTTTTTTGTTGTTGTTACTTTTGAAAGAAAATTTTATTGAATGTACATTTCTAGTTTGGTGAAGTTTTTTTTT
>PVKS010013428.1:0-50822 GCA_004027875.1 Aplodontia rufa | reverse complement strand
CATATACACACACATATACACACATACACACATATATACACACACATACACACATACACACACATATATACACACATACACACACATATATACACACACATATACACACATACACACACATATACACACATATACACACATACACATATATACACACATACACACATATACACACATACACACACATATACACACACATATATACACACACATATACACACATACACACATATACACACACACATATATACACACATACGTACATATGTATTAAATTGTCTGATGTTGTATCACTGCTCCCGGATGCTTTTTCCTTTTGAAATTTTTTCTTTGTGTTTCACTGTGGGAAATTTCTATTGCCCTATCTTCAAGTTCACTGCTTTTCCCTT
Source organism: Aplodontia rufa (assembly GCA_004027875.1). Classification (NCBI taxonomy): domain Eukaryota; kingdom Metazoa; phylum Chordata; class Mammalia; order Rodentia; family Aplodontiidae; genus Aplodontia; species Aplodontia rufa. Next base: position 50,433 of record PVKS010013428.1, on the reverse strand, counting down.
AGCTGTGTCCCGCATGTTAACAAGATTATAGAAGGTATTCTTTATCTGTGATAATGTATTTTTCATTTCCAGCTTTTCTAATTAATCATTTCCTATAGTATAGATTCCCTTTCTGAAATGATTTATCTGGTCTTTCATATTGTCACCTTTTCTCAGTAAGTCTTTTAATATACTATTTTTAGTGCTTTTATTCTCCATCAGATAATTATAAACTTAGTGTTGTATCTGAGTCTGGTTTGGTTGATTTCTATGTCTCTAGGTAGTGTACTGAGTTTCTTTTTGTTGTTCTGTGATTTTTTTTTTTTTGTTAAAATCTGGTATCTTATGTAGGAAAGAAGAGAATGAACTAATGCAATAGTTTGTGCTTGGAAATGCTCTTGGATCTCCTGTTAGGGGTTGATGTTAATCTAGTCTGGAGTTAGGCTAAGTTTAGGCATGCTTATCTTAAGTGCTTCAGAGACTGAAGTTCTCTAGTAATGCTTAATCTGTGAAGTAGGGATTGGTTCTTTAAAAGTTTCTTTTTTCCTTTTGATTCTATTTCACTCTTAAGATTTAGTTTTGGTTTTAGATTCTATCTCTGGGAGGTGCAAATCTACAAATATTCCATTTTTACTTTGACCCAATAGTAATTAGATTTTCAGTGGTGAAAAGTGGGGGAATATTCTCTGCTTGCAAAACCTACTTAGAAAACTGGGTCTGATCCTTGACACATCTTCCTTCCTCATGTTTGGTGCTTAAATTACTATCAAATCTATCAGTTTTCTTTTTCAAATATCATTCAAATTTGTCATTTTTGGTCTTCATCAATCCTTCCACCCAGTGATGTGCTGGTAAATGCTATCAACCCACTCTCTATAAACAATGGCAAAACCCTCACAAGATCCTATTAATATCATTTGCTGCGTTAGGCACATAAATACTTCCACTACAGCCAATTGCAAGATACCAACCAGAATCTCTGGTTTGGGAGGAGATAATCGATAACACACAATTACGTAGCAAAGCAGAATTATTCTATTTATTAGAGTGGCTATGTAAGATGGTATTATCTAACATTTAGTAATAGCTATGATTATTGAACAGCTCAAAAACTTTCTGAAGACTGAACAGTTGACGCTTGCAAGTATACATGAGACACCTTCAATTTGCTTCCTCTGTCACCTAGGTGCTCTCCTGTATCCCCAGATGACTAAAGTTGATCTCCACTGGTTTGCTTACCTTTGCTCTTGGTTCTCCCTCTGCTTCATTAAAGCAGATGTGACCTTTTATAATCCAAGTCTGACTGTACACCTTTGGTGCCTTGCCATTGCCTTGGCATATCTTCACAGGACCTTCTGTGGCTGAAGGTTCTGCTCCTGCTCTCTGCAGCTTCATGAAGCTCTTGTTCACTCTGCTCCAGCGATTGTGTGCAGAAGGTCTTGGCTCCCTGTTTCATGCTGCCTGGAGTGCTCTTTACCTACATGCCCTTCAGTTACCACCCCTGCATCAATTCAAAGCTTGCATAGTCTTTCAGTCACCAGTTTTGTCAAAGCGACTACAAGATCCGACAAGAGCAAATTAGGAGGAAAATTTTATTTGGAGCTCATGGTTTCAGGGGTCTTAGTCCATACAAGGCCAGCTCTATTCCTCAGGGCTCAAGTGAGGCTGAACATCACAGTGGAAGGCATGGCTCCAGGTAGCAGAGAGGGAAGCGCCACACCAGATACAAAATGTGTTCACAAAGGCACTACTCCCAACAACCCACCCCCAGCAGTCACATCCCACCGGCATGGAGTCACCAGTTAATCCCTATCTCCGGATTGGGTCACTGATTAGGTTAAGGCTGTCTTAACCCAATCATTTCGCCTCAGCCTTTGCACTGCCACACATGAGTTTCTGGAGGACTCCTCACATCAAACCATAATACATAAGTAACAGTTCCCTCTCATTTCTTGGCTTCTTATCTTCCTTTATTTTATTCTCATAGAATCCTCCACCTTTTCCTTCAAAGAACTTGTCATATTTTATTTTCCTTTTCCCCTTCTCAGTGTAAGTCATCCTCTAAATATGTTCTTATTTGTTTTACTTTAAAATTTTCATTAGTGCGTTATAATCGTATCTGATAGTGGAGTTCATCGTGACATATTTGTATGCACAAACAACCTAAGTTGTGCTATTTCATTCCCCATTATGTCCCCTTTCCCTCTCCCCATCCTCTTCCTCTGTTTATCATATTTTAATTGCTACATTATATTCACACTTGAAAGTAGGGTTTCCAATGATGTATTCTTCCACTTAGCATAGTTTAGTTTTCCCTCCCCTGTTCCTCTACATCCCTTTCCTGTACTGTTTTCCATCTATTTTCATGAGATAACCCTTTTTGAATTTTTTATTTCTAATATCATATGTGACAGAAAACATTTTACCCTTGGCTTTCTGAGTCTGACTTATTTCACTTAGGATGCTATTCTCCAGTTCCATTTATTTAACAGAAAATGACAGGATCTCATTCATCTTAGTGGCTGAGTAGGATTCCCTGGTGTCGCTACACCACACCTTCTTTATCTATTCATTTACTGGGAGACATCTAGACTGGTTCCATAACTTGGCTGTTGTGCTTTGTGCTGCTATAATCATTGGAATGCTGGTGGGTATTGCTGTAGTAGGCTGATTTCAGTTATTTTGGATAAACTTAAAGGAGTGGGGTAGCTGGATTACATACATCGTGGTTCTAGTCTTTGCCTTTTATCAACCTCATATGGTGTTTTTTGTCCTAGTCTTTTGAGGAATCACCATACTGATTCCCAAGGCGATTATATGGATTTTCAGTCCCATCAACAATATACATTTTCTCCTACATCCTTACCAGCATTTATTATTATTTATATTCTTGATGATTATCATTATAAGTGAGGTGAGATGAAATCTCAGTGTAGTGTTAATTTGCATTTCCCTATTGCTAAGAATGTCAAGCTTTTTAAATATTGAACTTCTTTTGAGAAATGTTTGTTTAGTTCATTTGCTCATTTATTTATTGGGTTATTTATTCATATTCATATTGCATCAATTTTATGTCTTTTAAATATCATATCGGTGGAAATATACAGCATATAATATTAGGTCTGTCATTTACTTATCATCACACCTATTGCGTCCACTCGTGCCTTGATGGCTGTGAAGCAAGCATTCTTTTGCAAGCTCTGTGCTGTTGCATACTGTAAATACACCACAAGTGTTTATCCATTTTGTTGTTGATGGGCATTTGGTTCGGGGCTATGGTGAATAAGGTTGCTATCGACATTCGCGTACGTGGTTTTTGGATATATACGTATTTCACATGGCTATAATACTAAAAATGGAATTGTTGATAGGCAAATGTTTAGCAGTAATAGGCTACTGAAAGAGTTTTCCAAAGAGCTTCTACTCATTTCCAGTCTCATTTCCATGTGTATATGCATGTATATTGAATTTTCCAGTGTTAAATGGTTACATAAGTATTATTTGGCTTCTTGTGGGGGGGTTAAACAGTAGACTACATTGTTGATAGTTTTCTCTATGTCCCTTGCTATCCTCCCTCCCTTTCCCCTCCCCATGCTTCTCCCCTCCCTGCTACACATCTGTGGTTCCCCTAGATTGCTAGATTATGTGATGCTACACCTTTGGGTGAGTATAATACATAAGTTTATCTACCTTTCACCCAAGCTTGGGTTTTACTCTAACCTTCATTAACGAGGGAAAATATTTGACCCTCTGTGCACTTTGATGAATAGAGTTTTTAATTTTTAGTGAAGTTTGATTTATCAATATTTTTGTTTATGATAATTTTTGGGATGAGTTTCATTGATAAATTTTTATATCAAACTCATGAAGATATTCTCATTTCTTACAGCTGGTTTTTATTTTCAGCTGTCACATTTATGTCAATATCTAGTTTAATTTTAAATCTTATTTTGAAATTAAAGTGGGGTTCAATAATTCTTTTTCCCTCAGAAATATCAAATAGCTCCAGTATCATTTGTTGTCAATCCAGTTCTTTCTCGCAGTGATATTTTTCATAAATCAGGTGGCCTCATACGTGTGGGTCTATTTTTAGACTTATATTCTCTTCAATTGGTTTTCTATCATTGCATGAATAATGTTTACTTTTAATTGCTTCCTTTGCTACTAAATTCTAAACTTGGCAAGGTCAAAGTCACTCTTGGTCATCATGTCAGTCTCAGAATTTAAGACAAAGTTTGTCACATAATGAATATTTGATATTTTCTGAATCAATAAATACGATAATTCAAGCTTTTGATTATGGAAGTAGACACATGGTTTACATTTACATATTTGGTTTATTCTGTTGCTTTGCTCTAGAGAATGTAACACAGCTTTATATTTGTCTAAGTGGCGATCAGTTTTAATACCAAATTTTGAGTAAGCAATCTTTTCCCCTAGTAATTTGAAATGACATCTTTATTATATATTAAATATTCCTTTTGTCTTGTGAGTATATCTACAGTGTAGTCGCTCCATTTATCTTTAATAGGGGTGTTTTAAATTGACAGCTATATTAACTTTATAGTCTAATGTTAATGTTTTTGAATATTAACAAATCTTAGCAACTAAAATTTCCATTTTTCAATAGAAAAATGCATAAATACAGCAAAGTGGGTTGTATTCATTTATTTATTCTCTATTAATTGGCAGCAGAAGGGATTTATTTGTAAATTTACAAAGAACTTATTACTGTAGCCTCTAGTACCAATTAAAAGGACAACTTCAAGATCTTGGCTGTTATTACCAAAAGCTAGAATCTAACAATGCTTCATTATTTTAAGCAGAATTGTTGAATATTGTCAAAGAAATTAGAACTACCTAAAAACAGTGCCAGGATTTTCAGAAAATCCTACTTATTTTGCATGATATTAAAATGTTTTGTAGGTCATCTATGTGTGTTTGTGTGTCCTTGTGTGTGTACATTTTAATTTGCATGCTTCAGGCTGGGGGAGATACGTATGTATATATAGTTAGAAGACTTGGGTTTTCATATCTTGTCTTAGTTTACAATATGTAAAATAATAAAATCTTCTCTGCCTCTTTCATGGGTCACATGAACATGTTTGTTTAAGAGCCCATCGGATTATAAGCTGCAGCTACTCCCTGGGCATTTTTGTTAGCTGCAGATTGCCCAGGTTCCTGTGCCCAGCAGTCAACAAATAAGAAGAGTCTTCTCCAGCATGGATGCCATGGTGGTGGTGTGGCTGTAATTGAATTATTACTTGGCTGAGGTTGCAGTGGGCTAGCTGTCATAATGGGGTTCTGTGCAAGTTTTGTAGAGTCCACGCTGGAAAATTAGACACACAGGAAACCATTGGTTCTGACATTTTAGATCCTTAAGTGGCACTAATCTTGGCTATTCCTTGCTCCCAGGCATGCTGTGTTGCTTTTTGTTCTCAGGGGAGTTTCAAATCTCCTAATAGACCTTCTCCATATGATGGTTGTTCTCTACAAACTCTGGGCCCACTGGGGACTGATGCTAATTGTCAATTATACCAATTCCAATTTTCCATTCATGAACTGGTGAAATGACCACTGTAAAATGAAAGTTGTCCAGGACTCCAGTTATTACCTGATTTCAATGTGTCTCCCCTTTAATTTGGGGACTAAAATATTTTGGGTCTCTGGGTATCATTGTCAACTCATATCCTGTCTTAAAGTCTTGAAATATCTTAGTACATTATACCAGCTGCTGCGATCCTTGTCAGCTGTCAGATCCTGTATCTCAGGAGAGTATTCCCAAATCAATAAAATCTCCCTTATCCAACCATATATTCCAGCTCTTTTTATTAAGCACTGTGAGGATCTTTATCCTTGCATACTTGCCAGCTTAGTCTCACAGTTCCTTAGGCATATATGTATATATAGTCTCTTTCATTCTAGACTTAACTAGTTATTTTTCTAGTTCAGATATACTGTGATTTAACCCTTAAGTTAATACCTGGTTGGGGGCAAATACAGAGGAACACATCTCTTGCCTTTTAAAGAGATGCCTGGCACCATCTTTGCTTGGGGTGGGCAAAGACACTTCTTATTGGCAAAAGCTGAACCACTTCTGTGAACATAGAAGGTCAGAAGAATCTGGGTAGTTGAAAATTTTGGTGGCATCCACCCAGATATCTCCATTCAAGTTTTTCAAATATAGATCCTGACTTGGACCTAACAGACTTAAATGGGTGTTAGATTTTCTATGAAGTTTAGACACTTGTCATATTAAGTATTAAACTTAGATTTCTGGGAATTCCCACAGCAGGCGAGAACTTAACTATATTCATAGAGACCCTCTGCATTCACCCCTGATTGCACTTGCCTGTTATTACCTCTGCCCTCGTTCACTGTTTTAATAGTACATCAACAGTGCTTAGCAATAACATTCAATACTGTTATTCTAATAGATTCCAATTCTTCCTTTCCCTTCAAATGCCGGCTAATTATTTCCTTCCACACACTACCCTAATTCACCTCTGGTGCACATTTCAATAGTTGGACTGCATCAGGGAGTGTCTGCTTTGCCTGCAACCAGTGACAATCTTCTCATTGCCACCCAGGCCTGACTGATCTGACTCCAAAATTCCCTCTTATCACCTATTTTCTTAGGTCACTTATGGTACCACCGGCCATAAGTGGGGTTCACAGGAAACAGACGCTGAAATTTGGCATGTTAGATGTTTATTATAGATCACTACCTGTAAAAGAAATGCAGGGTTGTGTAGAGGAAGAGTTCAAATTGTGATGCAGACTTGACAAAGCCAACCCAGCAGAGAGCCACTGAGTCAATATTGACCATTATAGTTTTCCCACAATTGCTTAGAATGGCTAGGCCCTCCTACCTCTGCCTCATTCAGTTACCACACACTGGTTGATCCAGCAAGGGCATGATCTTGGCAGGAAAGATTTCTGCAGCAAAGGCGGATCCTTGAGTTGCTGACAGCTGGAGGCTGCGTGCTGACTGCATTCCCAACAGCTGACCAGCAAGTCCTGCCTTAAGGGCGATGGAAGCCGAATCTGTATGTATGCAATATGTTTACACACAGGCAGGGAAGGCCATTACTAAACGATCTCTCTGGTATATTCTGTGCTCAACATTGAATTAAAGCACATCAATGTAAAATGTAAAATGCATGCCTCAGAGTATGAATAAGAGTTCTTGATTTTTCCAACCTTCACCTGCTGATAAAATATCCATAGTGTCACAAGACCTCAGGTTTCCTTTGTGTTTGCTGATTTTTCTTTTTAAAATGTAACACCACTATCCCATCAATATGTACAACTATAATACACCAATAAAAAATGTGGAAAAAATGGCAATACTCTCAGGCCCACACGCATCCTGTTGAGTGATTGTGATAATCACATGAATAAAAACTAATTTTAAACATAAGCACACACACCATGCCCACCTATGCTAATGTAACATGCTAATGCTAATGGTATTTTTTCTTTTACTGATTTTCTAGGATGTAGCTTTTTCTTACCCTAAACTCCTGTTTTACTTCTAACTCTCTTATTTGGAGGCAGAATTGGAGATGGGAAACCAACATGGGTGTGAGAGGGTAGACTAAGACCTTTTTCTTTTATCAGAGTCTCCTTTGCAGTTTTAAGAGGACGTATTCCCCTGTAACTGATTCTAGGGTCAAAGTCCCCATGCCTCTGAAATGAGCTGTATGGGAAGCAGCTCTGGGCCTTCTCTTTGCCAGCCAGTCTATCTCTATAACACAGAAACCCCAGACACAGTTAGCATCATTCATTTGCACCAATAAAGTCCAGCATGTTCTGCTGTGAAATTCATCCAGCCATCATAAAGGGACTCAGGTACCTTTGGATACCATATGCTAGCAATAAGTCTAGCCTAATAGCCAAGCCCACGGTCCCCTCATTGCTTTTAAGTCATTCCTCAGCATCACAGGGACCCCTTCAAAACTACCATTTAGCTGTCACACATGTCAGCAGAAGCCAGCTAAGAGATGACAAATAATGGAATCACCAAAAATAACATATGCCAGTGTGCTCCCTGAAAATTTTCTCTAAAAATTCAGATCTTGCACTGCATTAAGATGGAGAGATCAAGGCAGCACTGCCAATGAAATGTCCCCAGTAGACATTTTCTCTCATCCAAGATCCACGCCTACTTGGTTCAGAGGCCAAGGATGCTAGAATTCTTGAAGATGCAGGTGAAGGGAAAGAGCAACCTGTCAGGGCTCCAGCTATTAGAGAAGAGATGCCAGGTGCTCCCAGGCAACTCCTTACTTGTGTAAGAAACTTAAAATGACTTGAGACAGACCTATTGCTCTCACTGCTGCTAGTTCAGCAGAATATATTAGCTTGGTATTGCTGGTCATGCCTTGCACTTTTTGCAAGCTGGGATGCTTTGTGACTTTTTGACCTATAGTGTCCCTTTTCATTGATTTTCAAGCTTATGATCTCTCTTACTTCTGACCTCTCCTACCACTTGCTTGATTCCAGTAATCGCAGCCTCTTTCTTGATCTGCAGTCCTGCCAACTTTCTGTTGTTCCAGGGTCTTCATAGGTGCTTCAGGGAGGGTAGGTGGAGACAACCATCCCTTCAGTTGAAATGCTTCTTTTCCAGCCACTAGCAAGACTTTCTCTTTCTTTGGCATGCTGATATATCAGAAAGGCTGACTTCTCTTCCATTTCTCTTTTCTTGTTTTATTTTCTTTCCTAGTAGCCATTGCTACATGTTTATTATATATTTACTCATTAATTTGTTTGATAATCATCTGTCACTGTCCCTGTATTTGGAATGTAACTTTGTGAGAGCAGGGGATGTGCTTAATTTTACGCTGCTGCTACAGATCAGCAATTCAAATATTGGTGAAGAATGAAGATTGGTCAACTTCTTCACATTCAATTAAAATATCCTTTAAATAACTAAGCCATAATCCATGAAGCCATCTCTTATCTCCAAACTCCCTCTTGGTCTTCTCATGTCATCCATTGCTTCTCTTAAGACAGTGGACACTTTATCTCATAATGTAGTTGTGATGGATCTAAGCATTGCATTTTGTTGTATTAGATGTTATGCTCCCCAACATTGGGGGTTTTTTGTTTCAATTTTGAATTCCCCATTGTACTGTAACTATGGCTTGTACTTATTTTGAGGGGAATGAATGAATGTTTGCAGTGTTAATTAGCTCATCAATTTGTTCATTCCCTCATTTGTTTATAAGAAACTAGCATTCACTGCTCTAGGTGCTGAGGACCTTTTGTGAATAAAGCAGTAAACAAACAAACAAAAGCAAAAAATAAGCCATCAATCAGTAAGTTATCATATACCAAATGTCTGTGTTTTCATGCATGTTTTGCATAAAGTTTTGCTGCATGTATTTAATGTTGATTATAGTTCTGTATGGTTGGTATTATTACTGCCATTTAAAGGGTGAAAAAGCTGTCAGGCATGGTGGTGGTGCAGGTCTGTAATCCCAGCAACTGAACCAGGAGGAGGCCCTGTGTGATTTGACAAGACCTTGTCTCAAAATAAAAAAAAATAAATAAAAAGGCCTGGGGATGTGGTTGAGGACCCCTCGGTTCAGTCCCTGGTACCAAAAACCAAACAAATAATAAACAAACAAAAAATGATGAAGGGCTAGAGCTGTAGCTCAGCATTTGGAGCTCTTGCCGGGCATGTGCAAGTACCTGGGTTCACATCCCAGCACCACGTACACAACTATGTGTCCGAGAATCAAAAGCCACATGAAAAAATAAATGAAGTTGATTCTCTCTTTCTCTCTTCCTCTCTCTTAAAAGAAAAGGTGAAAAAGCTGGAATCACATAGTTGTTGAATTTTTTTCTAAATTCTAATCTCTGTCTCTACCCACCACATACTTATCTTTAACAATATGTCAACTTAGACACACCCTGTTGTGTTCCGAGCATATTTGCTGACACGGATGGCTGCCTTAGCTCACCCTTTCCAGAGCCCATGGGAGTTTTAGCTTTGATGTTCAGAGGTGTGGTCCTTTCTAAATGGACTCTACCAGTGCTTCTCACAAGTCAGATTTTCTTCACTTATTTTATCCCCTCTCCTGGCTTCTGTGGGCTTTTACTTTCAACGATCTGTGCTGGGGGCTCCTCTCTGAAGGCCATGCACAGGTCCTGGGGTCACTTTATCCATCAAGTAACAGATGTGGCAAGTGCTAGCAATTTATTCCTCTCCCCTATTTCCAGGGTGGCGCCTGGTCAATACCAATGGGTAAAGGGACTCTAAAGACCAGCTTCTTTGCCTCAGGTTGTAGTGATGTTTAGACACATTTTATACTTCAGGAGTTCTCTGTGGGATCACTTTGAATTTAAACTCTGGCAGCACTGTTTGAAACCGCACTCTTGTTTGATTTCTTCCCCATTGTTTTTTAGTTTTCACTACACACTTGCTGGGTTCACCTCAAACTTAATAAATCACCTGCACAAATCCTTATCTCAGAATCTGCTTTGAGGAATCCAATGAATATGGTCTCCCAGTAGGAAACAACAATAAAAATGTTCACACACACACACACACACACACACACACACACATTCAGCATCAAATCAAATAGGTATTGAGATATTTATTTTTATCTACATTCATTCATTACCTCTAATATTTATTAAACACTCATTGTTTTCCTGGGATTCTCCTAAAGACTTATAATACAAAATAGCACACAATTCCTACCTTTTGTAGAATTAATAATATGTGGGGCAAGACAGACATACGATACATAAAAACAAAAGCCAGGTGAATGCATAGCTACAGTGAAGTTTTCTATAAAGTGCTTGGAGACCAAGAGAGGGAGCTATAAATACTAGTGGAAAAAAATTAGGAAGATTTCCCCTAGGAGGTGTATTCCAGCTGGTTTTGAAAGGAAGGAAAGAAATTACCAGAAAGCAAAGAGAGTGTTGTCTGGGTCGAAAGGACACTGGGAGTAAATGAAGTGAAACTTATTAGGGGGTTATTTTGTGTTTAATTTTTTGTCCCCCATTCCCATAATACTTCCTTTCTGTTTCTAAGGAGCTCATCAAATTAATCAATCAGTTAATCAGTGAGAGGATTTTGGTGTTTTGGATGCTAAAATATATTATCCAAAAACAATCTCTTAAGTGAGGTAGGGAAGCAGAAGACTTCAGGGAAGCTAAAGGTTTGCAAGTTTCCCAGATTTGGATGGTATGCACGACTGCAGCAACCAGCAGTGATCAGTGTGGAAGACAGCAGAGGTGCCTCTATGCATGCTCTGCTCAACTTCAATCTTAAAGAGTACTAGGTGAGGAGATGGATGAAGAGAGATCAGAGATCCCAATGATCAACATTGACTTTGTCATCAACAAGTTGCTACAGGTGCAAAGTTAGATTGCGTTTTATTAAAGAAGGACAAAGAAGAAAGTCTTTTTTTTTTTGCATACTTGAGCTTACAAAGTAAAATTTAGTAGTTATTGTCAGCCTCATGCACATGGGGACCCAGAAGTGGTTTGTATGGCTTAAGTGTAGGAAGTCAGGGAAAGAGTGAGTTGAGGCCAGGTTGAGAAGGTGAGTTGTACACTGATTGAAAGCCATTAAATACTTTTGAATAGAAAAAGAACAGGCTGATGCCAGTGCTTGGAAGGGAATCTTCTACGTGCACATCACAGTGATAGGTGCTGACAATGGACAAAGCAGAGATCCGTACCTGCCTCAAGGGATGTGCTGTAAAGAGTAATTAGTGGCACAACTAATACTATACGAAAGAATGGTCATTCAGAGGTCATGTAATTCTCTTTTGTATCCTCTCATTTTGAGCTACTCTTAAAGTTGTCCACTGAGTAACAGGGTTACCTTACCTTTGGCTCAGACTGAACTGTCCGGCAGGTGATTAAATAAAGTCACATTGTCCATTCCTTGAGCTGCTCAAAAATTTGTTGGATGAGCCATGACATCTTGCTTCCCACATGCCTTTCCAGATCCTTATCCTTTATCTGAACTCAGTCTAGATCCCACTGTCACCAATAGTCACTTGGTTCCCACGCTATTGCACTCCCTACCTCCTGGGTCAGTTCAGTCATACCAACTCGGCCTTTACCTTTCATCATCCATCGACTGCCCTCTTTTCTAGAGTAGATTTCCAATTTCAATCTAAAACCAAAGCTCCTACCATAACCCCCGAATACGTGATTGGAGTTCTAAGGCTCACTTTAACTTCCTCTTGACCACTGAATTCTGCATTCCATGATCTTAGCATCTTTTCTGGTACTCTGAGACATATGAGAAAATCACCTATAAAATACACTAATCTGGAAAATAGAATCCTAAATTTGTGATGCCGCCTTGATCTTCGCAGTTAGATGGCCACACTATAGTGCTCACTTTCCCTAGATCATGGCCCCAAAACTTCCTCCATAAGCAGGTATACTTCTGGGGTCCTAATTGTTGAGAATCTTAATTATTACCTCTCCACACAGGTTAAGAACATAGAGAGTATACAAGTTGTGACTGGTGAAATAATAGGACAAAGATTGTGCAGAAAGGCTCTAAAGAAAAGGTGGAGAGAAGAAATAACCTATCACTGCACAATTGAAATATTCACTGTTCAATAAATATTCACTGATTTCCAATTTTCATTTAATATGAGCACATACAAAAAAATGGGACTCCAGACTTCCTAGGAGAAAGATGTTATGAACACTTTGACAAAGCTTTTCATTGTGATGGGAGATAGCCCTATTGTGGGACCACCACATTTCATGGTGACAATGAAAATCAGTACTTATAGAGCTGATTGCTGAGCAAGAGGATGATTTAGGACATTGCTATAATGATGTTTTGCCACTTTAAAAGGGTTTGATGATGGTTATTTAGAGCAATAATTTTCTAACTTCTTAACAATCCAGTATTGAAACCTTTGTACCAAAAGAAAAGTATTACCAAAAAAAATACAAGACAGAGCTGCTCAGGGTAAAGTAAATTGTGTGATGCCTGGATTCTGGCCGTTCACTTTCATTCCCAACTGTCTAGTTATGGTTCTATCCAACAATGCCAAACTTCTCAGATGATATCCACAGAACAGAGACTACACTTTGGCTCTCTAAGGGATGGATCCGGTACAGAGATGAGTCTAGTTAGGATGTGATAACACTAACTAAAACTTGAGCCAATATCTAATAAATAACCAAATTTACATTACACTTTAGTTTTCTATCTTCTCCTGAATCATCTTGAGTTCATTCAATATGGACCATGAATTCCTACACAATATTAGTTTAGGGAATTCCAGAGAATTAGTCAGGCATATTAGTTGGGGTTCTCTGGGGAAATGAAACCAACATGATATTGGAGAATTTTCACTCTTCACTTTTTTCTTCATCTGTAAACACACACACACACACATACAGACAAAACCCACTCACAATATGTAGGGTTGTCTACTATATTTAAAGTGTATTAATTTAAATAAGTAAACTTATTTAAAACATACATTTACTGAAACATTTAAAAAATGATCTGACAAAATATCTGTGTACAATGACCTAAATAATTTGACATACAAAAATAATCATCATAAGCTGTCATACCTTTTATTTTTATTTTATTTTATTTATTCAAAATGTTATTGACTTTTAAATATAATTCTTAAGTTTCGTAAAATTTTGAGGTAATTAACCAGGCACAGGTGGTGCACTCCTGTAATCCCAATGACTTGATAGGCTGAGGCAGAGGGATCACAAGTTCAAGGACAAACTCAGCAACTTAAGACCTAAGTAACATAGAGCACCCTGCTTCAAAACAAAAAATAAAAATGGCTATGGATGCAGCTCAGTGGTATAGCATGCCTGGGTTTAATGCCCAGTACCAAAAATGAATAAATAAATAAACAATTATACTGAAAACCTGAAGAATTTTATTCTCTCTGAATAAGTATAGAATAGGTTGCTAACCTGATATCACATCACTCTTGGAAACTGTGGAAGAAATTTGTACAAATTTTGTCATTCTCCTCCATAAAAATCAGTCCAACTACCAGAATCAGGAAATTAACATTTTTTACATAACCCTATCCAATCTTCAGATCCCATTCAAGTTTGACAAATGAAATAAAATAATAATTTGGGTTTGTCCAAAGTTTTATAATGCTTGGATTTGATTCATGCATCTTTGGCAGGAATATCACAAAAATTATTCCTGTTTTTCTCACTGCTCTCTATCAGGCGGTACACAATTTTGAATCATCCCAATATTAACAGTGTTCTATGTGATCATTTGTTTAAGGTAGTATCAATGTAAATTGCAATCTTCCAATTTATAACTAGTAGGCAATTTATAGGGATGTACTTTAAAATTATCTAAATATCTTGTTCCTTATAAAACTTTCAATTTATTATTTACTTAATAATGGATATATGATTTTTCCCCTTTTATCACATATTTACAATTCATTGCTATCATCCATACCTAAATCATTCTCTGTTAGTCCAGTGGGAACCCCTTCTATCTGGACTTCATGCATTCTTGGCAATTCCCTTTTATTATTCATTTATTTATTTGGAAATGGGGTCACACTATGTTGCCCAGACTGGCCTCTAACTCTTGACCTGAGGCTGTCTTTCTGACTCAGTCTTGTCCAGACTGGCTTCCAACCCCTGACCTGAAGCTATCCTTCAGACTCATCTCTTGAGAAGCTGAGACCATGGACACGCACAAGTGCAATGGACTTCCCATTGTTTTTTTTTTAAACTTCCTTGATTTCTGGTGCAAAAAGATATTTTGAGTTTAACGCGTACTCTGGTTCAGTCGTGGAATCATCTGCTTTAGTTCAAGGTGGTGTAGTTTCATTTGGAGGGGAAATCACAATCTTGGTTCCAGTTATGCTCCTTGCTATTGGTGTTTCATAGTTTCTGTCCATGGTTTCTCAGTGGATAGGGAATACATAAATAAACAATGAGGATGACTTTTTCCTACCTGTCTCTATGTAATTAAAATCATGGGTAAATACCAAAGCCACAATCTGCAGATCTACACCACAGGATCAGTTAGAGTGTCTTCCCCTTTCAAATTAGTATCCTTATCCCACCGCTAAACACTACTGAAAAACTCTACTGATGTTCTAAAACAAAGTGCAGTCTGCCAGGCTCAGTGGATGTCTACTGATTTTTTTGTTTGGTCAGTATACATATAGTGGTCAAGTTATAGACTCTTTGATGATGTCAACTATAGACTTTGGTGACTAAATTTTGGTAATACTTCATGTAGTATTTCCAGGATACAACTGTATGAAGGAAAGCTGAACAGAACTTATGCTTCAAGAAAACAGATTCCAATACTCTCTAATAGTAATGGAAGTAAATACAATAACAATGACATATTTTTTCATTCTCTGCTATGTGTCAAAAGCTAAGTGCTTTACGAGCATCTCGTTATTTAATCATCACAATGAAGTTGATAGGTATTATTATTCCAATTTATAAAAGATGAATCAAGGATCAGAAGAAGTAAAATGCTCAAAACTTGATAGCTGACAAATGAGGAAGCCAAAATTTGAACCTGTTTGTATCTGTTCCCAAAGTCCTTTTCGTGAATTAATGTGCTTTTTGCTGTCATCAATTCCCCATTCCAGTCCCTATGAGTGAATTGACCCTCTTTAGAAGCTTTCAGCGGTCAAGGAAAGCAGTTGATTTTTGCCACATTTACTAGAAATTCAGCAATTTGCAAAATTGGCCAGGAGAAGTTGAGCTGCTATCTCTAACCCATAGATTTTAGTGTGCAAGCATTTCATCTTTTATTAGTTCATTTTAGTCATTTTGACATATTATATGAACATGTTTTAAAATTTTCTCCAATTCAGACCTCAGTAATTCCCCCTTCCCTCTCCTCCTCCCTCCCTCATTTCCATTGCTCAATTGTTTTGACCCTACTATTTATTTATTGCTTTTCAAATGAATAAATTATGGATATACATAAAAGGTAAAATTCACTGTGGCATATTCATATATGTACACAGGAAATTGTGGTCAGATTCATTCCACCATTCCCTCCTTTCCCATCCCTCATCCTCAGTATCCATCCTCTTCCTCTACTCCATTATTCTCCCTTCTAGTTCCATGGAATTCCTCAATTCCCTTCCTTTCTTTCTTTCATTTTCTTTCTTTTTCATTATTTTGGTCTAACCTCCACATATGAGAGAAAACATTTAACTCTTGAGTTTCTTTGTCTGGCTTAGCATGATGCTCTCCAGTTCCAACTATCCAACAGCAAATGTTATAATTTCATTATTCTTTATGACTGAGTAAAAATAATTTCTTAAAAAAAACTGGGACTGGAACCACCCTATGACCCAGGTATCCCACTCCTTAGATTATATTCGAAAGATCTAAAATCAGAATACTGTAGGGATGAAGCAACATAAATGTTTATAGCAGTGCAATTCACAATAGCCAACCTATAGAAACAGCACAGGTGCCCTTCAACATATGAATGGATAAAGAAAATGTGGCACAGATGCACAATGGAGTTTAATTCCATGTGTGCATTTCTATCAGCAAACTGGTAAAAGTGAATCAAAGTGGATTTGTAGACTCATTTATGACTGGTTGACTGTTGAGTCAGGAAATCACCTTCACCCATTTCCCCCACCACTGTGGTATTTAACTCTGTGTTACTAACAATAAACCCTGATTAATCTCTCCTTTTTCCTGTAGTCCTAAGAATGAGAACTTTGAAGTCTTTTCCCTAATCTTGCATTCTAGAACACATGTTCTTGGGGCATAACGTTCTAACTCTACTGTTTCAATGTCATTGAACTTTAATATGTACTATTATGTATAGAACTATCTAGAGATATTTCCTACACATACTTGGGACCTAATAATTTTTCCTTAGAGCTGAAGAGTCACCATGTGGACCCAAAATAATTTATTACTGTGATGATTTTAATATATGCCAACTAATCCTTTATACTCTTCCCTCTACGAAATGGAACTTATTATTTTCTTCTTCTTGACTCTCTTCTCATGGACAGAATATTGCAAGGGAAATAGAATAATTCTAAGGTTGAGAAACATTGCAGACAATCACCATAACCAGTATTTCGAATGATATTCACAGTGAGATCATGTACGGTTAGTTTTGCTCTAACCAGAATAAACTTTTCTTTAAATGATTGCTATGAAAAAAAAGGCCATAGAGTAAAACCACGGGGCTAAGGGGGGAAAGGGAGGTGAGGTACAATATCCCCAAAACCTTCATTAGTGACATGTTAAGCAAGAAGTAGAAAACCAATAAAAATGGTAGCACAGCTTTACATATTTTAAGTGGTTAAGGAATGCTACAACAATGCTGACCCATTTATTGAAAAAGACCCAAAGTTTGTAATGGGCATTTCAAGGACCTGTGGCTCATAAGCTATTGTCAAGTGGTAGAAGGAGGGTTTTCTGAAATTTGAAAGTTAGAAGGTCAGATTTGATGGATGTAACAGAACACAATTGCATGAAGCAGCTGCAGATGTTTGAAATCTGTGTTTGTGTTTTTCTGTATTTCAATTCATTTGGGATCAACTGGGTGTTTAATGCTGTCACCTAATGTATCTCTCAGATAACAGTGTCCATGACATTTTCAGCATGCTTAAATAATTTCCCAATATATCCATCAAGATGGAACAAATTATATTTTTACAAGTGTCATGGCATATGACTAAGTTAAATATAAAGAAATGTGCTTTAACTTTATTTGAATAATTCAACATCTATTTTTCTTGGTAAAGATTTGCAGAAACGAGCATCTCAGTTTAACATTGGAATCACCCAAAATACTTTGAAAGAGTACACAAATACCCATTAGCAGAGAGGACTCATAATGTTATTTGACATATTCCCAATCATATTTGTCTTAGTACTTTTCCTGGAACACATTCTACCCGTGGCTACTCTCAAGGCTAACAATTTAACACGGAGAAAATGGTAGCAGAGTGCTGTCTGTATGTAGTACAGGTTCAGTCTGCCTGGTAAATATCTACCAGGGAAAGGGGATAATTCTGTGTGAGAGAAGTGAAAAGAAAGTGCAAAAATATCACTAAATGTGTACCTAAAAGAATATATGATGTATAAAAGGAGTGAAGAATTTCCATGATAGGAAAGTATCCAAGATGATTCACTTCTATATGGATAGGAGTCATTAAAACAGACACTCCAGCCCTGCATATTAATTTCCCCAAATTTCCAGAAATAGGAACTTCATAAATACAAAGGAAGCAGTAGAAATTCAAACTTTTTTGAACTTTGATTTCTGTTCCATGCCTCTGAGAGCTTCCTTTCTCTCCTTTCCAGCTGATTTCAACAGCCCTGTCTTTTCTCTGGGCATTTGGCAAGTGATGAGACTCACTGTTCTTGACAGCCCACAAGCTTGGGTTTTACTGAACAAAGTGGGCTTTAGCTGAACAAGTGGATTTCATATTGAGAACTTCCTCCCATAGCAATGCCAGTGTAGGGAAAATCAGAAAGGGTAACTGTTCTTTTAGTACACTACATTCATCCTTTTAACACTTCAGAATTTCCCTGAAAAAGAAAAACAAAGGAAGAAAACATATTTCATTACAGGTTTATGTCACAGTTCATCTGAGAGAGCACTTAAAAAAAAGTATATGGCTTCTTTCTTAGGGAAAGAGAAAGAGAGAGAGAGACCCATTAACCTTTTGACCAGAAGTGCATTTTCTAAGAGCAGGCTTAATGGAGAGAAGCACGGATCTGCTGTCTCAGTCCACAATTTGGATTGTGCCATTAAAGATATCACCGGACAAATACACACATGAAAACATTAGTCATTATAGGAAAATAAGTCTCAGAAAATCGGGAAGCAAACTGAATGCCTGTCAAGTGATTGTTGTTACTTATAGAATTATTGTTACTTATAGAATAATATGTATACATGATATGTATATATGAATTATTTATATATATTTATATAGAAAGAAGCTTATAATACGTTGTGAAAAATGTAGAGTATACAAGAGCATTCATGCTGATGGGGATGTGTGTGATGTTCACTAAACTTGATGCTTGAATTTCTAGCGACCTCTTTCTTTTGATTTATTGTAGGATCTTTTGATTTCTTTTTAAAGGGAAAATATAATTCTAGAATAAGAAAAGATAAAATTCTTTTCCAGGACAGCAAAGACATATTCATCTTCTGCTGTCTCTGAAACCATACTAAATAAGAGGTGGATACAGATATTAAGGAACAAAACTTCATTATAGTTCTAATAGGAAGTAAATAAAACCTTGGGTCCTAAGCTATGAAAAGTACCTGCAATCCAGTGAGCAACTTTTCTTTCAAAACACAGATGTCAAGAATGTATTAATGCCTCTCTAGATGCCAAAATACAGCTCTGAAAGTAAAATATTCCAAGATGGTAAAAAGGGTGTGTTCTAGCAATAATGTAGGAACTCAAGGAGGCTGCGAATGTTTCATGTGTACCAGATGTGTTTTATGTGTGCTTACATGATATTTATAGAACCTTCTTGGGGAGGTATTATTAACTCTGCTAGCATAGTAGGTATTATTTGTTTACGTATCTCATGGAGGGGTGAGGCAATTTGCTAAAAAGTGTTGGTGAAGACGCGATTCATCTGAGGGACTCTGGTCCCATTGCCCTAGCATCATAATTATATGTAAGGAACAGTCTGGGAGATGAATCCATATTTCAGTGGGAGAGGCAGGGAGAAAGAAGGGGTTTCAAAGAATATCATTGGTATAGATTTGGAATTGGTAAAGAAGGGATAAGAAATGGTGCTCTAAGTTGCTCCTGAATGGTGGGAACTGAGCAGAAGTAGGTATTATATCATTAAAAATCCTCCTGAGGGAGCGGAGTGGTGGCTCAGCAGTTTTGGTGCCTTTCTCACATGAACAGAGATGAGAGTTCATACCCCAGCACCTCCAACACAACAAAGTGTCTAGCAATGACAGCCAAATGAAAAATGAAATAAAATTGATTTTCTCTCTCTCTCTCTCTCTCCCTCTCACTGTCCCTCACTCTCTAAAAAAAAAAAAGAAATCCTCCTGAGTCATAGAAAGTCATTGATTTATCCCCCTCCCTGGCTATCTGATGATTAAACTAATCCCCTTCCTGATTGATAAAATGACCCCCTAAAGAGAGGAAACTGAACACAGAGAGAGTGTGCTCACCCTACACAGTGTATTTCAGTTTGGATAAGACAGTATTTAAGATAACAAATCTGGAATGAGAGTCTACCTGCCCCAATTTACCTTAGTATCCCCTACTCTTGCAAAGAAATAGCAGGTGACAAATGAGCCACTCTCATTCAGAAAATGAACAAGCAAAAATGTCAAAGTAAAAGGGAGGGCTAAAACTTAAAAGGTAAATGGAAACTGTGCATCTTAAAAACAGTTGTTTAATAAAAATGGAATATTTTAGACAACTGAACTCTTATACTCACAAACCATTAAATGTACACAAATATTTTTTTTAAAAAAGAGAAGCAATCAAAGTAAAGGAAACAACTCACAAGCCATACTGCATTTGGAACAAAAAAAATTTCAGAAATACATTTTAAGAAAATTTCCTCTAATGAGGAAAGTCATACATATAAAGATTGAAAGAATACAGCGTGATCCAAGAAGATTGGTGCAGAATCTAGCAATGTTAAAGAATTATCAACAAAGCATACCCTGATGGAGTTATTGAAATTCCAAGGTACAAAACATTAGTGTTTTTTTTTATTTGGCATAACACTAATCTCTAAAAAGGAAAAATCATGCTGTTTTCACAAGTCTGCTCAGCAACATGTCAACAGCAGAATATGTTAAAATTGTACTTTCAGAAATGTAAGAGGAAAAAGGCACATATATGAATTTCATACTCTGCTAAGTTATTAATTTTGTAAAATAGTTTAGAAAAGTAACATTTTTAATATGAGAACTTAGAGAAAAATTGGACATAAATGGGTTGATCAAATAAATATTTATTGAATTCTGTCCAAACAGAAGTTGCAGAAGGGGAGTCAAAATAAATAATTCAGAAATTTCAAAGCTTAACTATAAAAGAAATAGTAGAGATCACTTAATATACACAGATACAGAAACTAGACTTTGGAATCCATATTAATTTACAAAATATGATGCAGATTATAATAAAATATTGTAATAAAAATTGACAAAGTTGAATCTTATTATAATGAGTAAAAATCAAGGAATGGAATACACATGGGTAGGAGATATTTGGATTATAATAATGTCCTTATAGTTCAGGGAACAGTGTTAACAGATATTGAAGTTATTAAAATAGTAAACAGAATTTAGATGTGTTATTTTAATCTTGTAATATATTAAAAGATAGCTCTAGGAGAACTCCAATTTTAATTTGAAGCTTTGGAACTTTCAAGGAGGGGAAAGGCAAATTAAAACAAAAATATGTGTGGGTTGCAAAGCAAACGTTTAAAACAAAAGGCATATTGAAAAGCAAATAAAAAAAAATCACGTGAAGATAAAATTAAAAGTTCTTTCTTGCTGTGCTTGGACTCGAACCCAGGGCCTTGCACATGGTAGGCAAGTGCCCTACCACTGAGCTACACCCTTAGCTCCATTGAGAAAACACTTCTCTTCAATTAGCTTCGAGGTCGATGAGTAAATTGAAAGTAGAATGTCAAAACATTCAGTACCTTAAACCTATGAGCATGGCGAATTTTGTTAGATATACCCAGGATACAGCCTGCCTTCCTAACTAGAAACCAGACTCTGCTCAAGCGTTTCCCCTCAGACCCAGGGTTCCATTTCTCAGAATGTGCTAGAGATGGCCCGATGAACCAAATGGAGCTCTCAGCCCTTGCCAATGACTGGTTGAGGAATGGTTACGTGGATTAACGTTGGCTAGGACTACGTGGGCAGAGGTATGATATGGACTTCTGAGAAAATTCTTCGTTGTGCCTGGAAGAACCAAAGAAAGCCCATTGTAAGAACACATGGAGCTTTAGTAGACACTGACACAAGCGGAATCGCCCTAGAATGTAGTCACATCTGGTGAGAATAGAGTGGAAAGACATGAGAAGACGAGCACTTCCAAAAACATTATGGCTCTAATAAATGAACTCTTAGGTCTACTGTTCACATTGGTGGCTTCTTAGGTGAGCCAACGCAGCTCGTCTGCAGTCAGTTTGAAGAAGCTTTGGCTTATTTTGTTTTACATGCAGCACCGTGCATCTGATTGATAAAATTATTAAATGAGAAATAATAACATACAAATTAGCCAATTTTTTATCATTCACTAAACATTTATTAAATGCTTGATATGTACTATTCATGGAAATACAGAGATTAGCAAATAAATGTAGCAAATGTGCATCTTTGCATACATAATAGACATTAATGCATAGGTACATATGGGGGATAAGTAGGAGAAAGAAAGACGGGGGGGGTTGAAGCAGATATGATAAAATAATGGCAGTGCATAACATTTCATACCAGTTGAATTCCTTGCAAGCATATATTACTTTAACAACAAACACTCTTTAAATTTTTGGAGATTTAAAAAACCTGTTTCCATTTTTACAACAAAGAAATCCCTGCTGTCTCTAGTATCCGCACTATAAAAAATGTCAACATTGTATCTTTTGCTCTAATCCACAGGTGAGAAGATCTCAGCAGGAATAAGGCAGAATTCTGTGGTGTGGATGGGGTTAGATTTCCTATATCATCACCTGAAAAAATTCACAGAACAAAAATGCTTCAATACCCCAACCTTCCTGGAACATTCATATATACAGAACATGGAGACCACACATTACTTTAAAAATAAAAAACCCATCCAGAAGAGCATATTCTGCAGAAATCTCTCTCCACAGGAGCACACTTCTTGCTGGTATATAATAAAGATCTTATTTATCAAGGACAACACATTTTAATAGCTTGGGAATTAAAATCTGTTGCAGCAACCCCTCTGTCCTGTTGCAGTAAATTAAATTTAATGCTGACAGGAGTAATACACATTAGACTCCAGAGCAATAAATTTAAGCACCAAATTAATGCAACTGGACTGAAATGAAGGGGCTAGGAAGAACATTATGGACAGAGCTGACTCCTCTAGTGATTGTTCTTTTCATAATGGAGAAAACCAGGTCTAAGAAGCAAAAATGTAACACCAGCTGCAGCTTCCGAAGCCTTTGGGACTGCTGAAGCTGGCTGGTATGTCTCTGTTGAACTTGCATTAGCAGCATTTCACCCATTCTCCCTCTTTCACTTCAAGAACATCTCATTAGTCCTTATGGCTGTAGTAACCCATTTGAAGAAGGGTAAACTGTGATCAGCAGAAGGACAATGTGAACTCGGATGGAGAGGCTGGGGGAAAGGGATGGGAATTGTATCCCTTACAAAATGCAAAGCTTATGCTCTTTTCTGCCGAACAAATACAAGCACTTTTTAGAATTAATGATTTAAATCTTCAGAAATAACACAGTTCCTATATTTGTAGGAGTTAAAAACTCTGCCCAAACTTTCAGAATATAATCACAGTAGTAAGAGTCAGAGACAATATTTTTTCTACCTTACTGCAATATGACCTTCATTTTATAGTGGAAAGCCTACGAAGAGCCATTGCTTTTATTTTCTTTACTACTTGGGACCTCATTTATTCTGGTAACTGTCATTCATGCTCTCCAAAAGAGATGAGTCCCTGTCCTGGCCACTGATGAACTATATCCATTAAGCTGACCACCATGGTCCTGTTCCTGTGCTAGTGCCCAGTGTAGACATGAGCAGGGAACTTAACTCTGATCAATGAAATGCAAAGTGAGGTCTTCTGAAGAGGTGCTGGAAAATGTTTTCTTATACCTCAGAAATACTGAGGAAGATGTTTTAGTCACCTGTTTTTGCTGCTGAGAAGAACAATTATAGGAAGAGAAGTTTATTTGGCCCTCACAGTTTCAGCGGTCTCAGTCCATAGACAGCCAGGTCCATTTGTCAGGACTAAGGTGAAGCAGAACATCCTGGCAGAAGGCTGAGTGGGGAAAAAGCAGCTGGGGACAGCACACCAGGAGGCAAAAAGAGAGATAGGTCTCCTTACCATGGATGGATGGATGGATGGATGGACAGAGTATGAACCCTAAAGGTATGTCCCCATTGACCCATCCCCAGCAGCCACTACAGACACCTCCCAGTTAATCCCTACAGGGATTAATATACTGATTAGGTTAAAACTCTCACAACCCAATCCTTCCAACTCTAAACTTTCTTGCATCATCTCATACATAGCTTTGAGGGAACACTTCATATCTAAACCATGCCAGAAGACATGCATCTCCCTTGTTGGCGATCACAGAGTCTGCATATAATGCCTGGGATTGTGATCACGTCCCTAGGACCAAGAAGAGCCTCAGTGTTTGAGACTGATCCTGCCACATTACTAGCATTGCTCCAGGTTCCTTGATATGTATGCTGAAACATCCTTTTGTTACTCAAGCCTAAAGATTTTTCCCCTGTGGTATTTAGAGCCAATATTATCCTAATCAATAAAGGGGATCAGGGACCAGAGCTTTTATTGTCATTTAGTTTACCAATTTATTTGTTTTCTTATAAGTCTCAGCCAGAAAATTAAAGGATGGAGATCCAGCAGTACTGAGAATTCAGAACAGATATGACCCCTCCTTCCAGGAACCTACAGATGAATAAGGATTTGAATATAAAAAAAATCATCATATTAAGGGGAACTATTGTAAGGTTAAAAAAATCTTAAAAAGTTACAAATGATATGATTCTTTTTATGTAATATTTTTGGAGTGAGAAAATTACTGACCTGGTGATCAAATTAGTTATTGCTAGGGATTGTGGGTGGGTGAGTGGTGTATGGGACTGTGAAACAGTTACACGAATGACATAGATGCACAGAACCATGTATGCATACACATGTATGCACACAAACACATGGAAAATGGAATACTGGGACTGAAGGAACTCTGGATTGTACCAATACTAAATTCCCAATATTTTTTAGTACATGATATTGTTCTGACTACGCAAGGTGTTAGTTGGGCTGAGGATACACTAGACTTTCCTGTAATGTTTTGACACTTCTGTGAATATATAATTATTTTAAAAATAAAAGTTAAAAAATAATTAGCAATAATAATAATAATCAGAAACTCCTTGTTAAGTTGGCAAGTTGAACATATATATGTAATTTCTAAATTCTAATCTAATTTCTAACCTTCCAAAAGTACCATTTGTACTATTTGTAAGATTTTATTTTACACCCGTTAAGATTTCAATTCAAAAGTGCAGGAAAAAGAAGAAAGAAGATACATTAATTTATATTCTGGAACCTGGAAAGCAGAAGCACCAGTTTTAATGGGTGTTTTACAAAAAATGAGGCCAAATTTTGAGCCAGCAGTACATCTGACAAACAGCCCAATGAATACTTCGAAGCCACTTAAAGACTTGAACTCTGGCAATCCTGGCAACTTCTAGGACCAGGGTGAGGTAGAGAGCTAAAGCAAGTTTTATTGGTTGAAATATGTTTTAAAAAAACTGGGGCTGGAGCGGCGGCTCAGCAGTTACTGAGCTTGCCTGGCACGTGCAAGGATGCAGATTTGAACCTCAGAACCACGTACACAAAAACTGTCAGAGCAACGAAAACCTAAATAAAGTTGATTCTCTCTCTCTCTCTCTCTCTCTCTCTCTTTCTTTCTCTCTGATAAAAAAAAATAAAAAAAGAAATACTTTCAAAAATGACTTTGAAAGCTGGGTGTTCCCCCATTGCATGGTGCTGAGTGACTGCCCATTCCTCTCCCTGGTAGGAGAATGGGAATTTGCTCCTTGGTGAGATTTCTTTCACCAGAATAGACAGGCACATTTAAAAGCATGGTTACCGTGCACTGAGTGCTTCAGTGACTGCGTGCTTGCTGAAAGCTGAGACTCCATAGCACTTTATTTACAGTCAGGCCCCAGAATACAAGCTGATAGCCTTTAAATTCCAGGCAGAGATTCAAAAGACTTCTCTGGAAAATGTGAGAAATCCAAAGGGGTAAAACGACTTACTGATATTGACTGTTTTGTTATCTAGTGCTACCTAAAACCATGGCAAAACTTCATAACTTGAACTAACAACTTTGAACTCACAGCTCTGTGGGTGAGCTGAGCAGCTGCTCGGCTCCTCCTGGCATTGCCTGGGCACTGGATCGGTGAAAACATGAGAAGTCTCAACTGGTAACCAAGGTGAGACTCTTAGGACGGTCCTCTGAGCTCCATGTGGGCCTCTCCACATGGCTTTGTGGGCTGCCTCAAGCCACTCCAGATGATGGCTAAGGAATGTTTCAGAAGGGAGCAGTTTCAAAGGGTAGCCCAGAAAGGGCTAAGCCCAGGAATGCATCCTGTCCCTTCTACCATATTCTGTTGATTAAATCAGAGGACCAGCCCACAGTCAGTGGGATCATTCATGAATTCTGGGGAGCAGGATTAGAGGTCACCAATGCAGTAGTCCACCACACTCACATCAAGGATTCACCAACAAAGAGCTCAGAAAGATCATCCTAAAGGGGAGCTAAAACCGGAAGAGCCTCATCCACAACTTCAGAGATTCCAATCAGATTTTTTGTCACTTACTCTTAATTACGACCATAGTCTACTGATATCTGGAACAATGGAGGAAAATTTTCAAAACAAAAGAAATCTGAAAAAGAAAAGAGAGACAAGGGAAATTAGAGGAGCCAGAGAAGGAAAACTTAAAAATCATGTCATTACTATTCCAAAGAGATAAAAGAAGGTATATAAAATAATGATATGGCATATATACTTATTTAGATAGACATACAGATATATTCAAAGAAAATAATAAAAATGTTATAGGAAATTTAAAATGTAATTGAAGGAGTTAGAAAAATAAAGTATGAGATCTCTCTCACAAAGTAGAGCAAAAGACAAAGTGGGTGAATATGAAAGAAGTATACATACACACACAAGCGCGCTCGCGCTCGCGCGTGCACACACACACACACACACACAGAGCAAGTTCCAGGACATCTGGATAGCAGACATCCCAGAAAGGGAAAGCTGAGAAGAAGGAATAGGAATCATTAATAAAATAATTGTAGTGAGCATCCAGTACTGAGGGACCTATATAAAATCCCAGCATAGAAGGGATCAGTCAATGCTGAGAACAATGTACGAAAATAAAATCACACTGAGAAAATTATTGTATAATTTAAGAGCACAAAAGTAAATTGGTAATTCTGCAAACATTCAGAAAGAGGGAGGGGAAGGAAATTTTATACAACAAAATAGAATTCTGAATGCTTTGGCTTTCTCAATGCAAAGCTATGATTGAATGCAAACATTATAAAAGACAAAAATTTCATTCTTAAAACTCAAGTTTGCCAAAATAATATCAATTGAACTCATTGTAGAATAATAGCATTCTCTGGCATCTTAATGTATAATTTCTCAGGAATTGTTTCTCTGGAAAATACTGGAGGATTACATCTACTATAGGGAGTAAAACAAGAAAGAAGAGGTCTGTTAAGGAGAGTTACAATGGGCATCTCCAGGATGATGGGCAGGAAGAACTCAAGACAGCCACTGGGAACTGGGTGCGGAGTTTGGAGAGCTTGACCCAAGAGCTGAGGCTGCCAACACTATCCCTACTGCCATTGTACTTTTACCCAGAGAAATTGACTAGAAAAAGCATTTCATGAAAAAAAATAGCTGAAATTGAAAG
This sequence comes from Aplodontia rufa, assembly GCA_004027875.1. Taxonomy (NCBI): domain Eukaryota; kingdom Metazoa; phylum Chordata; class Mammalia; order Rodentia; family Aplodontiidae; genus Aplodontia; species Aplodontia rufa. The sequence continues at coordinate 22,741 of PVKS010013428.1, read as the reverse complement.
AATTATAAATCTAGAAAAAGGAGAACCAAATTCAGCCTATATGAAGACAGCATTTAAGAATAAAAGGAGATAGAAAACCTCGATTCACAGCAGTGCAATGCATCTGGAAAGCTACCTGCCCAAGTGGAAAAAAACGGACATCTAACTGAGGGAGACTCCAGGAAAAATAAAACCCAGATCTGGTAAAGCCTACGATATTTTCCATTACAGAGGTTTTGTCCTCCCCAACTAGACAATAAAGATTATGAAAAATAAGATTAAAGGACCAGAGAATGCCAACTGGGTAAGGCGAGGGCGATGTTTGGTAGGGTGCATGTATGAATGGGAAGAACCAGTTAGTTACCCAGGGGAGAATTCCATGCAGACAACAAGTCTTCCAGGCCGAGTGGAAGAACAAAAGTCTTATTTTCACAGCCTTTGTGGATGTGTTAAAGGTAACAGCAAGACAGAGTGGAGTAAGGAAAAGGGGGGATAGTAAAAGATGAGCCTAGAGCAGGAGCTGCAACAAGATGAAACAAGGCTCAGACCTTACGAAGGCTTAACAAGTTGAAGATCAAAAACCGCATATCAAAGACTGTGTTTACATGTCCAGGTATAAGAGCCTCTCAGTTGACGTTCCTGCTTCTGCTTTCTACTCAGTCTTCATGTACAAGACAGCCAGATCAAATGTCCCAAAGCAGATGTTTACCATAAACTTCTCCTCTCTAAAGAACCTTCACCGGTTCTCTTAGGTCAAAAGGAAATTCCTTACCTTCAGAATTCATCTGCCAAACCTTTCTCAGCCAGCCATTTCCTTTCTGCAGAAACTTGCACCTAGCATATGCCTACCTGTATTCCTTGACGCAATCTCTTTCCCATCCAGCATTCAGTGACTCCTACTTCCATATCAATCAACATTCAAGTCAAGTCATGTCGTTCTCCCATTAACCATCTATTCTAACTGCTATGTTTTGAATGTCCATGCAATGCAATGCACTTCACTAAGCCCTTTGGAGGACACTTAAAATGAAGACTGTATGGTTCTGCCTTTAGAGTGTTAAAAAAAAAAATGAAAAGATACCAATCCCTGCAATGCAATGCTAGAAAGTGTTATGAGCCATTGAAAAGGGACAATTATTGGAAAATTCCAACAAAGAGAGAGATCATTTTCAATGGTGCTCCTACATGACTCTGCACTTCGGGGATTTTTTTTTTTTTTGTGTGTGTGTGTGTGTTGAATCCTTGGGTTCCTTTTCTGCAACCTTGCATTTATTCTTTCTCTTCTGTTTGTTCTGCCCTCTGGAACTAGACAGTTGCTCCCTGGGGCAAGGAATGTTGTCTTTTGCTACATTCCAATGGTCATGAACAGTTCCCACAGGTTCTAGTATGGATCAGGTGGTTAATAATTCCTGTTGGAAGGGAAACACATTGAATTCAAACCCAGTGCATTTGTTGCATGATTATACTGTTATGTGATCCTGTTCAGAGCAACTTCTCTATATCATCATCTCCACCCAGTGGAATAACTGAGAATTGGAATTAAAAACCTTATTAATAATGCATGTCAGAGCATCAAATATGCTTTTTGGTTTGATCTTGCAGCCCATCTACATTGCTGTTATTGAGTTAAAATGATTCATAGTTCATTATGGTACTTGTGGTGGGTGTTAATGCTGAAAGGACGCTTCAGTCTGAGAGATAAATCAGAATGCAACTGGTGTGTTGGTATTGGTTAAGAGCTGTGATGTTAGTGATATATTATATCAGGGATTTGGCATAACTAAGACTTTCCCTAAAACCATTTTATTTTCTGATATGATTTGGTCTTGAATCAGGATTGCCCAGAATTTTGCAATTGTGGGAAAAAATTGAGACTCTATAATCTAGTCCTACATTAAAGATAAGGAGGTATAGATTTGGGGAGTGGAAAAATTGACCCCCAAAAGACACAATTATTTGCTAGTGAGATTGGAGTTGGAAGCCTGATCAGCTGCTCTTGTTCCAGCCCTTTCTGTTATGTGAGAAGAGCCTTCTCAGAGGGAGGGATAACAGCAACATTATTATTATTAATATTATTATGATTACTATTATTATTAGTCCCCCATTCTGCCAGTCTTTCCTATCAGTGGACACCACCTGGAAGAAAAGGCAGCAGGGCAGCCGGGTGTGCAAGGATTTTCCACTTTACCAACAGACTGCTCTCATGCTTTTGGGGAAAGAGTAACCTTAGAATGATGAATGTTTGTCCTATTAAAAGCTCCTCCAGCATAGGCATTATTGATAGTGTGTAAAAAGGCCATCCATTTCAGTGCAAATGAAAATTGAAATGGAGAGAACATCATGTCTTTTTTTTTCTCCCTAATATATAATGTTGGCTCATGAGCAGTGTGATTGGTATGAGCCCAAAACAGCTGTCCAGAGTCCTTCTGACCTTCGCCCACCTCTCACTGGTGATCACAGGGACATCTGATCAGAAAGAAAGCTGATCTCCTAACATTTACACAATAAATTTGCAGCCTTCAGCAGGGCACACGCATTCTCATGATCTAGTATCAACCCTACCTCTTGGATTTATCTTCCACCTCTTCCAGTCTTAAAATGAATGCATTAGTCATCTGAGATTATTATCATTATCATTCTCTGATGATATGATGTTCTTCCCAGCTCATTCCTGCTTGTGCTGCTTCCTCTGCCTTATGAGCCCCTCCCATATCTTCTGCAAAGCTCAATAATATCCTTCCTCCACAGCCCAACCCAGTTGCACCCCTGGAGCCTTTCCCTCCACCCTTCTTTTCCTCAAACTTCATGATCTATTACATCTTTGGGAAGCCTCAAATGCCTTTATATTCATTAAGGATGCTCGGATTACATGGAATTATGGTCAGGTGCATCTTTGCCCCCTCGGCTAGAGAATGTGCTTCTTGGGACCTGAGACCTTGTGCATCTTTGCATCTCCAGTGCCTACTACAATACTTAGAAGTTGTTGGGCAAATAACTCTTTGTTTAAAGACAGAAGCTATCAGTGAACAGTGAATGAATGAGGAACAGATGTGAGATCAGACAGGTTCGTGCTTAGGATTACTTCTTGAAGAAAGCTGTCTCAGCATGGACTCAGTTTAGCCACATCAATGCCAATCATCAGGAACTGGGAGGATCCAAATGAGGGATCATTCCAGTTTCCTAGGTTTGTGTCATTTTTGTATCATCTGGTGGTGATTTTCCAGTGATTAATATGGTGCTCACCTGAATGAGCTTTGTCTATTAAAATGAAGCCATTTTTTTCAGTGACAGGAACCCTCCTTGCTGGGGACCCTCCATGCTGGATAATTAGCATTCATGCATTAATCTTTCTATTTTGTCAATGGGCTTGAACCCTGTAACAGTGATCACTATCTCATGATATAAGAATTTCAAAGTAAACTGGAAGTTAATTTAACAGCATTAATAAAAAAATAAAAAAATAAATTACATTAGATCACACTTTCATATGTACATCTGAATAGGTTATTAGGTTAATTCTTATTCCTTATTTTTCCACAAATAAAGAATTCTACTGAAAGAAAAAATAATGAGTAAAGATGTCAGAATGAAGTACACATTTCTCTGAAAACTCAGTCAACTATTGTAATTATTTTGGAAATCTGGTTAAACATACAAACCTTAAACAGAGTAGAATGAAAGGGCAGCTGAATTGTGATTTAGTTCAGACAGACAACCATTAGGGAGGCAGTATGGAAAAAATAAAAAAAAGATCAGGCTTAGAGCCAGATGGCCTGGTTTTAAATCCCAGATTCACTCATTCATAGCTATATCATCTTTCCTAAATCATCATTTTTTGTCCATGAACTGTGTATATAGATTTCTACATTGCAGCATTGTTAAAGATATAACAAAATAACATAAAATGTAAGTTCAGACTCTGGTATGCAGTTGGTGCTCAATTAATAACTTACCTTCCAAACAGGAAGGCTCTGACAGAGCATTTGTCATATTTGTGTTCTTTGTGGACATGGAAAAAACAGGCCATTTGGAAATTGGGATAACGCAGAATGAAGCGTACGTAAGTAGATAAGATCACTCAGGGGTTTAGGAAACCACTTCAGACTTATTTGAAATGGAGAGAAAGTGGAGGGCCTAGTTCATCTTGCTCCTCTGGTGTAGTGGTTGAAACCTGTGTAGAGCTGAATATCTAATACTACGCCTAGCATCTTAGCTCATAACTCCAATTCCCAGTGGTAGAATGAGCAGGGGCTTTGAGAGACAGCAAGAACTCTGCTCAAATTCTGGCTAAACCACTTCTTAATCCCTGGATCTGAAAGCCATTTATTCCCTCTAAAAGGAAGTGACCAACCCCTCTGACTCAGTTATTTTGTTGGTGAAAGTGGAGTACAGAAATTTCCTCACATGGTGACTGTGATTGTTAAGTCTGGTAAAGCTTAAATGAACCTGACAGTACCTCACACCTGTTAGGTTGGTGATAGTGCTAGTTTGCTTCCCCACTTGGATCTTAATATTGGTTTTCTCTAGCAAACTCAGAATTATTCACAGACCATAAAGTATATCGGCTGAGCAGGCTCACAGGTGTCATCTCCCCCAGGATTTTAAAGTCTTATCATGTGGGTCCCTAGGACTTCTCAGATTGTCTTCAGGGCCACCTGAGGGTTGAAGAGATCAGGGTCCAAGCTGAGTCAAAGTTCTCAATTTTAATCTCTTCCATAGTTTAAAGAAATGGTGACACTATCAACAGAACAAATGTCAGTCTAACGAAATGTCTACAAACCAGTGATTTTATCTCAAATCTTCATTCTACTTTAGAGTGAACTCTAGCCTGTGGAGGGTGGGGGATTGCCAGAAATTCTCCTGCCAGGGGCATGGATGATGGCATTATCAGACACTTAATGTAGAGTTGGGACATGTTCCAATATCTATGCCATGTAAGATAAATGAGTAGAAAATCTCAGAGAATATTATTTCCTACATGTCATGGATTTTTCTTCAAGGGCTCCTTTGCTCTCCACCTGAAATAACTTCATAATTTTGCTTAAAACTGATTTTGATCATAGCACAATTTGCATGAAACATGTGCAAGTATTCTTATTCCATGTCTAAACAAAAGAAAAAAATAAGAGATGTGTGTCATGCATGACACAGTGGAAAGGTAGAAATGGATATGGAGACCTGAGATGAAGGTGGAGAAATAATAAAGGAGGAAGAAAATTTTCAAGGACAATTGAAGATGATGCTTTATGAACTGTGGGAAATGATGAGTTCTAGAAGCACAGATGTTTGGCAAAAACTTGAGATCTAATTCTGACTGCCACTCAGTCAATAACTGTGGGCTGTGAGCAAGTCACGTCTCCTCTTAAAACATTCCCCCTACCAGTATAAAGAGATGCTCGAACAGTTGTTTTGATGATCCTTCAATATCTAGCATTCTTTGTCTGTAATTGAAAATCGTATAATTCTTCTCTCACTTCACACATCCTATATGCCCAAAACAGAGAAGACATTTTGTAATAGAGTTTCTTACATTTTTTTTCTTGCCCACACCCAAATATTTTTTAAATCCACTTCTCTTCAACAGTTTGACTCTGTTGCTTGGACACTGGTTCATCAGAGGACCCTGCCTTCTGTCCCTCATCTTGTTCCAGTGGCATCAGTAGCACTAAAATGGGTCAATCATCCTGTGAAAGGTATTTCACTAAATGTGCTTCAGTCTCCTCATGGTCACTGCCTGTTACTTCATTTCCTCCTCCTATGGCCTTCAGCTCTTTGTTTTGAAATCCATCAAACTTTCTTCCCAGATGAATTCATTGTTCTTGTTCTTACAACCAAATCTTGTAGTCTGCAACTCAGTACAGTTTACTCTGGAGCACTCTGGTGTGTTGCATGCAAAGCAGTCCTCAGGTCACCTGCGCTGGTTAGAAATGCTAGACAGTGTTACTGTTTATACTGTGTGTTAAAATGGATGATAGTAAAGCCAAGGTTCATTATGACATTAGCTTATTGTCTAATGACTTTGTCTGATATTTGGTTTTACACAGTTTTTTATTGCTTTTTGGATCATACACTCAAATTGGGATTATAGTAGGGTAGTTTGGCATACAGTGGAGACATAATTAATGGAAGAACTAGATGTTTTACACCTTGGGCTCGCATGAATGCTAGTTGTCAAATAGTGCCTACAGTTCAGGATGTTGACTACGGCCCATGCTCAGAGGTCTTCAAGTATTTCAGGATGGAGGTGATGATAAATAACATGCCTGTTCTCATTTACTGGGTCATGAATTCATTGAAATAGACAGGATATTAAGGAAGAACGTAAAATACATGTTTCATTCCTTGGCAAAGCCAGAGTGGGTGAATAATTCTTAGCCACAACCTACAGCGTGCTTCCTTAAACTCCTGCTTTTCTCTCTTTCTCTCCTCTCCCTCTCATTGAAGACTAGGACTATTTTCACAATTGGATTAATGAAAAAGCCAGCTTCAGAATGAAAATGTCAAGAAATTGGTAAGTCTTATCTTGTTCAGAGTCCTCTAGGGATGAAAATAAATGATGAAAAGTTATCTCATCTATTATATGATGGTAGCATAACCTTGATACTAAAATCAAAGTAAATGTGATTGGAGCAAATTACAGGCTGATTTCATTTTTAACACAGATAATAAGGTCTTAAAAAAGATTTGGCAAACAGAATTCAGTTTTTCATACTTATATGGAGGTAGGTTACTGTAAAATGAATGAAAATCAAGGCTTGGAGTCAGCACTTCACATGGAAAGGGAGAACTTTGGCCAAAGCTCCTGAACTACATTGCTATATTAGATTTTTATTTTGGGAATCTTTTCTTAAATAGGGCTTCAGAATATGGAGAAGACAGGTTCTATAGGACAAGTTTCAGATCCTATAGAAACTGTATCTTCTCTGTACACACACATGTACACCAATCTATTCATACAAATATAAACATAGCATGAAAAATTAAGGCTTATATTAAAATGCAAGAATTTATTGACATAATGATAAGAAAAAAGAGAGCAAAAAAAAAAAAATATATATATATATATATATATATATAACCCTCTAAAAAGATGGAGGAAAAATCTCTGAATAAATTTCAATATCAATTCTTGATAATAGAATGAGACATACTGATCTGATATAGGGTATACATTAAGATGCTAAACCATGCATTGTGCTTCAGTACGAAATTTTAAAAAATGGCCTTGAAGAAAAAGACGAAGTACCCACTATTGTTGCTTTGATTTGTAACACTCTTAAGGTCACACTCAGCATAGCAACATGATGTGAATAGATAGCATGAAACAGAAAAATTAATATGAAACAAACCTTATTTACAGAGAAATAATCATATACATAGAAATATCCAAAAGAATCTAATGACAAACAGAACTAATAAATGATAGAGCAATTTACTTGAAATAATGTTAATATGACCAAATCAAAGACATACTGATACACAGGAAAAATACAATTAGAAAAGTTAATGAAACGTAAATTTGTATAACAAAAATTACACATTAGTGCATAAAAATAAAAATCATCTGATAGGTTGTCAAATTAAGAAATTTCATATGGAGGAAACAAAGAATTGTCACAATAAGGAAAACACTAAGGGGATACTTATTGGAGAAGGCATTATAAAGTCCTAATAGTTGAACCTGGGTAGTACTGATGCAAAAATAGTTAAGTAGACAAATGCAACATATAGAAGAGTATTGACAGAGACTTATTAGATAAGGTATGTTGGTGCATAAGATAGCTGTGAGAACTGTAGAAAATTAGTAGCATTCAATAAATGATGTGGGGTATTGGATCAATGTGTGGGCCAATCTCTTTGTCCCATGAGACATGAAAGTCAGTTTCAGATACAATGAAAATATGAATGTGCAAAGTAAAACAAAGGAGCTGGAGAGGTGGCTCGGTGGTAGACATTTGCCTGGAATGCATGAGGACCCACATTCGATCCCCAGCACCACACACACAACCAGGTGGTGGAAAAATAAAGACACCTGATGAAAAAATAAAAGTAACTTTTTTCTCACTCTCTTTTTTAAAAAAATCAAAACATATTTTTTGAAGAAAATTTAGATGAATATTATTATGACTTCAGCATGGAGAAAGAGCTCATAAGTAAATCAAACCAATAATAAGGTAAAAAGGGAAAGATGGACACATCTGAGAGAATCACAATATAAAATTTTATACACACTTTATAAAACAGAGTTAAAAGATGAGCCACTGACATGAAATGGATTTTTACATTACTTCTAGGCAACAAATGATGAGTGAGGCAGACGTTAATCATGCCTGGCATGTTTTGCACTCCTTTCCTGATATTTGGGGGACTCCACATCAGGTGAGTTTTGCTTCCCTAAGGCGGAAGCCAGCAAGGACAAAAACAGAGGATCTAGGTTTCAATAATCAGATCCACCTGGGCAGTACTTTGATTAGGAACAAAAACCCTGGCTTCAGAGGACAGCAAGCAGTGTTTCCAGTCTTCAGTCTCTAGGTTCATTAGTGGTACATGCAGGGTTTGGGGCCCAGCTGTGCAGTAGTGAGGTCTTTGCTGGGACAATCCTGCAATGCGATTTGGAGAACCACAGGACCTCTGAGTTAGGCTTCTCAGTCCTTCTGTATATCCTTGTCACATAGAACTTTTTTTTTTTTTTTTTTTTTTTTTGCTTGAACGAGCTGGAGTATATTCTTCTGCTTGCAAGGAAGAACAATGACTAGTGTAATTCATACTCAGGCTATATAAAGAACCCTTACCCAATTTTTAATATGAAGGAATTTAAAAGTTCAGAAGCTATTCAGAGAAAACCTGAACTGAACTGCTAACTGTATATGAAAGGATGCTCCTCAGCACTGGTAATCAGGGAATGCAAATTAAACAGTATGGGGATGATGCTTCACATCAGCAGATAGGCCAAGGACAGAAGTCTACTGAGATGGCCAAAGGAGATGAGGTGATAAAAGACCAACCGTCACTGATTGCTGAAGAAATGATAAATTGGTGTAACCAAGTAGGAATGCACACAGCAGACCGGCAGGAAACTGGGCATAGCTATGAGCCAGCAAGCATGTGCTCCGTGGAAACTCTTTCCCACACACTCCAGAAGGTGTTTACAAAGAAGCTCACTAGAGCTGCTTATAACATTGAAGATCTAACAATCAAGTCAAAAGGAGGGTAGATAGAAAATCATACCTTTTTATTCAATGAAATTTCATGTAGCAGTCGAAATGAATTGACAAAATAAACATGTTCCAGGGTTAAATATTGAAACAATGATAGGTAGCTGAAAAGTGTAATAGAATAAGAAGCAGTGTCATGTCCATAAATGTATGCCAAGGACAAATATTGAAACAACGTTGATGTGGCCAAAAAATGAAATAGAACAAGAGACAGTGTCATACCCATATCTGTATTTAAAAAAAAAATCACAAAATACAGTTTAGGGACATCTGCATACTGAAAATATTAAAATCACACACATAAAGGATGTTAACCACTTTTGCAACAATGTTTACATCTGCAGAGACTGGGCTGGAACGGAGAAGGAGGGATGGAACGTTAGCCATTTGTATTATTTTCTTAAAGTAGCTCTGAATGAAATGTGCCAAAAAAATAAAGTGTCAAATCAGGTGGTAGATATAGGGGAGTGCGGTACATTAGTCTCCATTATTCTCATATATCACTGATGTATGTACATTTGACATATATGCTATCTAAGTCTATAATGAAGAACTTTAGGCATATTTAAGTAATAGAAGACAAAGAGAAAGAAGAGATGGAGGAGACTGAGAGATAGCCAGACAATAACAGCAGAAGGACCCATGTTTTCGAGAGGTTTCAGCCCAAAATAACACAAAAATTTGCCACAGGATGCTTTATTAGACAATGCTTATCCGTTTCCCCAGGCTTGGGTGTAAATCCTCCAAATCAATTTTGCTGTCATACAACATGGGGTTCTGTATAACAAAAATGTGAGATCCGTGAGGCTGAATTGCCCTGAATGAGCATGTAAGTAGATATTCAAAATTGCTAGTTCACTGACTGAATCGATATATCACTATCTAAGGCAGTTAAGTAACCAAGGTAGTAGCTATAAGTGTATTGCATCAAGGGATTACAACACTAAGTGTCGAAATGTAAAATGATTTTAAAATGAGTATGAAAGATAATCAAAATTGTCCTTCAAAATCCTGTTGAAAAAGAATCTCAGGTTGGGGAAATAACTTCATTAACATAACTCCTCTCCTGCCTTTTTTATTCCTTTTTTTGAGGTAGTAATAGTATAAAAGGGGCTGGAGCTGTGGCTCAGGAGTTCCAGCGCTTGCCTGGCATATGCGAGGACGTGGGTTTGAACCCCAACACCACGTACACAATAAAGTATTGGAGCAACGAAGGCCACATGAAAAACTAAATAAAATTGATTCTCTATCTATCTTACTGTCCCTCTCTCTTTAAAAAAATAATAGTATAAAATATTTTTTAAATTGCCTTGCGTTTAGAGGTGAAGTAGTGTTAATGATATGGATCTTTAAACCACCCAGGGAGGTGAGAAGTCCTTGGTGACAGAGGCACAGAGAGCCTGCCCTTAGGAGAACAGATCTGTGCTTCCATGTCAGGGTTAGTATTGGCTGTACACCTGTGCACAGAATAGGGGGTAGAATTATGTGCTATCAAAGTCATTGTTTATCTTTCCTTTGCCATCATAGACCAAGCAAGCACAATTGAATTCACATAAGTTATCAGAATATGATGTGACTCAACCTTAAGTGGAATTCATTACTACTGCAATGATCATGATTAGCTATAGCATGCCAGAAACCTGCTGTTTGACCAGTGCACCATCGTCTTAACATCCTCACGCTGATGTTTCCATGCTCATTTGTTTATTCTGGATCAATTTGCAGAAGGAGAACCTATTACTAATGCTTCCACTACTACGCTTCATTTCCATAAACTGCTGCACTGTGCTTGGAAAAGGTATGATTCGACCATGGTGACCGTGCCAGCAGCATCATCTATCTGTAAAGGTCAGTTCAGGGAGCAGGGAATTTTAAACTCATGCAATGAGTGGTTGTCTATAGCCATGGTATCTTTAAGACATTTATCTCAAATCTGGGGCAGTCTCATCAAAGCTTCAAATAACAAGAGACTTGTAAGCTAGAAATATTTGCAATTATTAATAAAAAAGAAAAGGAAAGGAAAGGAAAAGACTGTTCATAATAAGATGAGTAAAACAGGTTTTTAAAAGGATTAAATGTAAGAACTCAAATCTAATTTGAAAAAATCAACTGTTCAAAAAGATATTGGAAACATACATTTGATGACTTCCAAATTTTCATCAATAAGAAGATCATCAGGGTAATAAGTTTGCTTGGTACATCACACAGAAAACAAACATTTTGATGGGAAGAGATAAACTCAAGTTCAGGGGAGTAATATGAACTGAAATAATACCTATAATTTAAACATATTATTGCATGGCAGTTTGGAAGTATTATTTAACCACATTTCAAAGTAAACCCTTTTTGACAGATAAAATAATATATCCAAAATCTGGCTAAAAAGAAAGTGGTTCAGTCAAAACTCAATGGCTTAGGTATATTATGTTCCAAACCTTGGCAGTGTGAGAATTTGGTGAGGTTTCAGCTGGCCTTTTCCAGTGCTCCAACTTGTGTCAGCTGAAGTCATTTGCTTATTCAACACATTGAGGTGGAAGGGCCACCATGTCCTCAGCTTAGGCTCCTGGTGTCTCAGTGGCCTTTCCCATGGCTCCTTTCTTTCCAGGTTTATTCTCTCACCATGCATGGTGTAAGCTGCATTTTCTCAACACCTGCACCAATGACATTTTGGGCCAGATAATTCTTTATGGAACAATGTAGTCGACGGCTGTCTTGTATATTGTAAAGATGTTTAGCAGCTTCCCTGGGCTCCACCTGCTAGATGTGTCAGCCCCTTCCCCACAGTTGTGGCATTCAAAAAATATCTCCTGATATTGCCAAATGCCCCCTTTATGCAAACTTGCCCTGACTAATAGCCACAGGTCTAAACTCAATTTTTTCAAAGCATGGCAGCTGGCTTCTCAACCAGGCAGAGAAGATGCTCCCAGTCTTTTCAAGGTCAAGACCAGAAGTCCCAGACCAATACTTTTGCCACATTCCATCAAAGCACGTCACAAGCCAGCCCAGACTACAAGGAGGAAAAGTGATTGTACCTCTTAGGGGATAAAAACCCAAAAATTTGTGGCTAAATTGAATCCACAGCACATAGCTTCTCTTCTGCTATCGATGGGTATCTTCTTTCCTGTTCTGTGATTTTTGTTCTATGTCTCATTCTACTGTTCTGCTGTATAAACTGTTCTGAGGTATCACTTCCTGCATAATGTGCAAAAGAGTTGGTCAATAGCTTTGGGGTAAACAGACTTAAACTTAAATCCCAGCTGCGGCATTACTGTCACATACTGACTATATGTGATTTTGGTTAAATTTTGAAACCACTATAGCTCTTTTTTTTTATTTGACTTACTTCTTCATTACTACCCCTTGAGATTATTGTGAATGCTGACTGAGATAATAAATACAAAGACCTATACATTGTTCTTGGTGATTCGTAAACCTTCATTATGTATTTGAATATCATTATAAAGGTTTTGTCCTCATATTCCACTTATGAACATGCACAAGATATTGTAAGGGTGGTCTTTACAAAATGGTATCTGTGGAAGTTTGCAGCATTAATTATCTCTGAAAAATGTTTACTCTTACTTATGTGTCAGTGTTGAAAACTTCTCTCTGTGTATATCCAATCTACCATCCCTGTTTTCCAAATGGAATGAGTGGTGTCCCAATTGGTGGTATCTCTACTGCTATGAGGAGGAGTAATTTTGGCAGGAAGTACTATTTCTCAATTTGAATTCACACCAAAATCAGATTTTTTTCCCACTGTGAGCATGATAACCCTATTATGTATTCATAGCATCAACAATTGACTTGTTTTGATAATAGCAGTTTGGGATTTTAAAAGTTAATTATTTTGACTTTACTCTCCATTGTATATAATTTTATAGAGGAGATTAATTCTTCAATATCAGTCAGATTAAATGAAATATAAAAATATAAATTAGCTAAATATTGAAATTCTATGATTTTATTTTAATCTATGTACATTTCCCAAGGTTCATTAAACTATATTAGGAATATTTAAAAAAGAATGTATAAAATAATAATAAGCACTGGTGAGGAGGTGGGGAAAAAGTTACATGCAGACTTTGCTGGTAAAACTGCAAATTAGTGCAATCACTCTGGAAAATAGTATGGAGATTTCTCAAAAAACTAGAAATGGAGCCACCATATGACCCAGCTGTCACACTCCTTTGGGATACATCCAAAGATCTAAAATTAGCATACTGTAGGAATACAGCCACATCACTGTTTATGGCAGATCAACTCACAATAGCTAAATTATGGAACCTCCCAGTGCCCATCAACAGAAGAATGGATAAAGAAAATTATATATATATATATATGTATATATATATATATATATATATATATATATATATATATATGAATTTTTCTCAGTCATGAAGAAGAATGATGGCATTTGCCCATACACAAAGGGAGAACAACATGGTAAGTGAAATAAGCCAGACCCAGAGTCAAAAGTTAAATGTTTTCTCTCATATGAGGAAGTTAACCAAAGTAAGAGGGTAAAAAGGCAGGAAGTATGCCCATGAAGAGAGATCAGTGGAGAAAATGAAGAGAATTAGAGTGGAGGAGAAAGAGGAGGTATGGGAAAAGGGAGGAACTGTGGAATGAAACTGACCAAAGTATCCTATGTACATATATGAACACATCAGAGTGAACTTCCCTTTTATGAATGTCTATAATGCATTAATTAAAAATTATAATTAATCAGAAGATAGATCAGTAGAGTAGAGGAAAACAAACAGGGGAAGGGAGAAGGGGAAGAAAAGGGGAAATATTGGGGATTGATTTGGAGCAAATTACTCTCCATGCTTATATAATTATGTCAAAATGAATCCCCAAATTATACATAACTATAATGGACTAATAAAAAAAGAAGAAGAGAAGAAATTAATGCATAAAGAAGGAATGAGAATTTCATTAATTTCAGTCCAAGGTTAATGTAATTTTCAGGCAATAAATTATGCAAACATACTTTAATGGCAACGCTCTGTAAAAGGCAGTCCTTAATACATGTGCAAGACAATCATTAAAATTCACTTTAAAACTTGAACAATACAATTCTGAAAAGAAAAAAAATCAAGTAAGTTATCCAGTTGAAATTAGGTAATTATTATATTGGAAACTGCACTTACACATTAGGCTTTCAAGCTTTCCTTAGATGTGTGGAATAGAAACCCTATCTAAAGCAAAGCAGAGAGAAAAATCAGAATTCAGTTGGGAATACGACCAGGTTGAGGAGCTGGCAAAACTTCTGGAAATGTGATTTACCCAAGAATGATAAGAACAAAGGAATGATTATACCAATTCCCTCAAAGACATCTTAGATATTGCAAAGTCTGGGATTAAAATCTATGGGTTTATTTAGCTGCATCTTGCATAAGATAAGATGTCTTCCCACAATGATAGAAATTACAAGATGAAAAAGGAAAAGAAATCACCAACCTGCGCCTGGGTAGATGAAAGAATGCAACGGTTGTAAGACAACTAAGTCATTTAATCAGCAGACAGCTGTAATCAGAAGAATTGTGTGGACTGATCTTGAAGTAATTTAGAAAAAAATCACAAAATGCAAAGGCAGCCTACGGATGGGGAAAAATATTTGCAAATTGTTTATAGCAAAAAAGTTGAAAAATAAAATAAAAAACAAACCATAAACCCAAAACAAAGACTATTAGAAAATGGACAATGGATTTGAAAATAAATATTTTCTAAAAGGGCATAAAAGGGTCCAATAAATATATGAAAAGGTGCTCAACATCACTAATTTGGAAAATACAAGTCTAAACCATAATGAGATTTCTCCTCATTGTTGCTAGGAAGGTTATAATAAAAAAGACAAGGTATTAAAATATTAGAGCGGATATGGGGAAGAGAAAATCTGTGCAGTTTGGCACATTAAATTGGTATAGTCACTATGTATAACAATATGGAGATTTCAAAAAATATTTAAAAATATGATGACCTTATCACCCCAAAATCCCTCTGCTGGCTATATGCCTAAATAAAATGAAATCAAAACCTTCCAGAGACACCCACTTGGGATTCATTGCCGCATATTCACAACAAGACATGGAAACAACCTGGGTGTTCATGAAGAAGTTGTGAGTGTGTGTGTGTGTGTGTGTGTGTGTGTAGAAAATTCAATTTTATTCACTTTTTATAAAATGAAAATCCTGCCATTTGTGACAACCTGGAAGAACCTGTAGGACATCATACTAAATAAAATGATGGTCCAAATATGGAAAAAAATACTGCATGACATCACTTATGTATGGAATCTAAAAGAGTCAAATGCATAGAAAGGGTAGAAAGTGGTGGTTACCATGGGCAGAACTGGAGAGGAAGTGGAAATACGTAGGTCAAAGGATAGACATTTGCAGTTGAGTAAGATGAATGAATGAGTCTAGAGATCGTATGCACCTCAGAAAGATTCCGGGTAATCATGTATTGTACCCTGTTTGATGGGAGTAGATTTTAGATGCCCTTATCTCAAGCACTTGGAAAGTAGTTCTCTTTAAAGTGATAGTTATGTTTCTTGCTTGACTCTAGTAGTCAATTATACATATACCAAAATGTCATTGTATTCTTAAATCTACACAATACGAATTTTAAAAAAGTGCATCTTGGCTTAGGTCTATTTCTTGGAGTTCTTCTATACATAGGTTGCTTTCTGTTCAGTCACTGTAAGAAATGACTGGGCAGATAGTTATTGTTTGGGTATTTAAAGCAGATAAATTTGTTTTGGAGTTCAATAAACTTTCAGAATTGGAGGGCATTCTACTATTTAATGGTAGTGATGATAGCTAGCATTTATGATGTACCACACACCATGTCAAATATTTTATGTACTTTACTGTAATCAACCTCACTTTTTGCAGAAGATATAAGATAAAGGTGTTTGAAAATTTACTTGAAGTAAATCAGATATGAGATTTATCCTTGGACCTGCCTGGCTCTTGAACTTAACCTCAACAGGAACATTGTAATGCCACTCAACTTGACTTCATCCACTTACTTTGTTCAACCATGCCTGCATTCACTCTTTCAGCCCATTTACTTTTATTTTTTTAAAGAGAGAGGGACAGTGAGAGAGACAGAGAAAGAGAGAAACAACTTTATTTAGTTTTTCACATGCCTTTTGTTGCTCCAACACTTGGTTGCGTACGTGGTGCTGGGGTTTGAATCCGGGTCCTCGTGCTTGCCAGGCAAGCGCCGAAACCGCTGAGCCACCACTCCAGCCCCAGCCCATTTACTTTTTAACAAGGCCATTTATGTGCTAGTTATTGTGGATGCAACGGATGACAGAGAACAAGGGCATGTTTACACATAGCCTTGAAATAGACTCTTCATCTTACCTTGCAAGCCTAACCTCTCTCTGTCCCAAACTTTCCATGTGCAATCAAGATGATTCTTAAGGTTAGAAATTCCTTCCAAGCTGATGTTGGCTTGTGGTGTGTGTGTGTGTGTGTGTGTGTGTGTGAGTGTGTGTATCAGACTCAACTTAAAAAAAGTAATTATATTAACACCATAATATTGCTAATAATTAATCTGTGCTTACTATGAGCCATGGTCATTCTTGAACACTGCATATAAACTGTTCCTTCTAAGCTAAAATCCAAGTGCAGGGTTAAATACACTGGAGTAGCAAATCTTTCGTAATTAGATGAAATCAAAGTTAAGGTCATCAAACCAGCTCTTAATGTCCAGGGGGATGGACTCAAGAGTGAACAAGTAAATAAAGAGACAAGAGGAGCTTTCTACCTGAGTAGGTCAGGCTGGCTTGGTGGGTCAGCTGCAGTCATAAATTCAGCTCATGCTGTGCCCGTCAAAAAACTACCTCTCTTCTTCTAATGTCCACATATACAACATTCAGATTTCCCCACCCTATGTATGTAAACTCCTTTATTCTTTTCCTTGTCAATCCATACTGCTCTCTATGATTTTTCAGGAGCTAGACACTGTTGATTAGGCATTGCTTCTTTAAACTCCTCTCTAAAAATGTTTGCTTGTTATCTTCTTTATTTTTCCTATTATTTAACTTCCTGTTATATATTTATTTCTGTCCTCTCACTTACTCACAAAGCTTAAACTGTAGTTTCTTCAGTTATTTATACCATTAACATGAATCTCAAATTTGAATTTTAAATTACAAATGTAGTTAGTTATCTATATTTCATCACTGTCTATATTTTCCTAGATGATGTCTCTATATTAGTCAGTTCAGGAAAAATGTGGCTTCATAACCAGTAGGAAGCCTAATGATAATACAAAAATATTTTATTGCTGGTCATGCTGTAGGTTGCTTTCTTCCACTCAGTGACTCAGGAATCCAGAGCTTCTGCTTTCAAAATCTGTGACCCAGGTGTAGACATGGCATAAATCCTTTACAACCACACCCTATTGTCCAGAATTGGGTCATATGATCTCAGTTGAACTTTGAGGGAGATTTGTAAATGTGAGCACAAGAAGAAACAATCAAATGGAAGCACAGACTTTTTTCTCTACCCCAACATCACAACTCAAGCTAAATAAGCCCCTGTCACACTCATTGTCTTACTCCCAAAACTGCAAGTCACCTATACAATATTGTTTCCAATAGTCTCCCACTACTTTGATATCTCAAACTTAAAACCATTCCTTTAAACATATCTTTTTGCTTTACTAATTATATGATATTTGATATGAAGGTTGGGATGTGGGTGATGTGGGGGTGATTCTGGATTAGAATCAGGGGCATATCACTGTTACTACATATGCATTTATGATCATAGAAAAACTCAACTCAGTAAAATTCTAAACAATAAATAAAAAGCACTTATACATCCTCAATACTAATAATTTTTACATTCCTAGACTATAGCTCATATTGCTTTAGAGTATCCCATTCTTTAATTTCCTGTCTCAGTTTTTTTCTATAACATCTTTCTGAAATTATCTCCCTAAAACAATTTTTTTATATATCTCTTTTGTGTTAAAGTAGACTTCAGATTTTTTTCTCAGAATCAAGTTGAAACACTAAAGAATCTCAGATCTTATATAATCTGATCACTAACTATTAAGATGACCTCATCCTCCATTGCTCTTTAATATGTTCCCCATAAACTGGATAGGACATTGTTTCTGTGATCTTCTCCCTTTCTGTCCCCATTCCCTTTTATCCATGTAGCCCTTACTGTTTCTCACCTTAGTCATATTTTTCCAGCCTGAAGTACATGAACTTTTATTCATAAGTCCAAATCCTATTTGTCTTTAAGATCTAGCTTCTAGTCCACTTTCATAAAGCTTTGTTGCCTGCAGTTTATACTAATTTCTTTTTTCCCTGTGCTTAGTTCAGTACTTCATGGTTTTTCCATGTTTTATATTTTATCCTACATTAGTGTATCAGCATTTAATTCATGACTCACAGTTTTCTGAGGATTCCAGGACTCAGCCCTATGTGCTCATTTACATCCTATTTTTATCTTAACATCTTAACAAAATATAGCAAAGTGTAGTCTTACAGCCAAATATAAATAAAATGAAAATATTGCACATTTAAGAAAATGTAAAGAAAATACACCAAGATTGTTTTTCTCTTTGTTTCTATTTGTATTGGTACATTATAGTTGTACATAATGGTGGGGAATGTTCTTACATACTCATATATGCGCACAGTATAAACAGTAATTTGAACAATATTGTTACCCAGTATTTCCTCTTTGCCTCCCCTCCTCCCTCCTCTGGTCCCTCTCCTTTACTGATCTCCCTCTGATTTTCATGAGGCTTCCACTCTGTCTTTTCCTTTTCATCTCTAGCTTCTACTTATGAAAAAAAAACATATATCCCTTGATCTTCTGAGTTTGGCCTATTGTGCTTAAAGTTCCATCCATTTTCCCACAAATATTGTAAGTTTCATTTTCCTTTATGCTTGAATAAAACCACATTGTGTATATATAGCATAGTGGATACCGAGACTGGTTCCTCAGTTTGTCTTTTGAGAATTGCGCTGCTATAAACATGGGTATGCCTGTGTTGCTACAGTATGTCAACTTTAATTCTTTATAATAAATGCTAAGGAGTGATATAGCTGGGTCATATGACTCTTTAGAGGAACTTCCTTACCTATTTCCATAGTGATTGTATTAATTTGCAATCCCACCAACAGTGTAAAAAGGTACGTTTTTTTCCCACATCCTCTCCAGCATTTATTGTTGTTTATATTCTTGATGGCTGCCATTCTGACTGGACTGAGATGAAATCTCAGGGTATTTTTGATTTGCATTTTCCTAATTGCTAATGATGTTGAACATTTTTTTATGTATTTGATGGCCATTTGTATTTCCTCTTTTGAGAAGTGTCTGTTTAATTTATTTGCACTTCTATTAATTGGACTATTTGGTTTTTCTGGTGTTAAGATTTTTGAGTTCTTTATATATTGTAGATATTAATCCTCTGTCAGAAGAGTAGTAAGCAAAGATATTTTCACATTTTTAATTTGATGCCATCCATTTATTAATTCTTGGTACCATTTACCAAACTTTAGGGGTCCTACTTAGAAAGTTGTTACCTGTGCCTGTATGTAAGAATACTGACCCTACATTTTCTTCTAGAAGTTGCAGAATTTCTAATGTAATTCCTGAGCCTTTGATTCATTTTGAGTTGACTTTTGTGCAAGATGAGAGATACAGGTCTAATCTCATTTTCTGGATACGTATAACCAGTTTTTCCAGCACCATTTGTTTAAAAGACTATCTTTTTCTCCAGTAGAGACGACTGCAGATGTGTGAGTCTGTCTTTGTGTCTTCTATTCTGTACCATTGGTCTATGTGTCTGTTTTTACACCAATATCATGAAGCTGTTGCTATTATATCTCTGGAGTTTAATTTGAAGTAAGGAATTGTGAAGCCTACAGTACTGCTTTTTTGGTTTAGAATTGCTTTGGTTATTCTGGGTCTTTTGTTCTCCCAAATGACTTTTAGGGCTCTTTTTCCTTGTTTTGTAAAGTGTCTGTGGTGTTTTGATGGGGATTGCATTGAATCTGTATATTCCTTTTGGTAGTATGGGCATTGTAATAAAATATTTATGAACATGGGAGGTCTTTCCATCTTCTGTCTTCTTCAAGTTTTTTTCTTCAGTGTTCTATATAGTTTTCATTGTAGAGGTTTTTCTCTTCCTTAGTTAAAATATTCCTAGGTCTTTTTATCTAAGCTATTGTCATTGGAATTATTTTCCTGATTTCTTTCTCAGATGACTCATTATTGGTGTATAGGAAAGGTATAGATTTTTATATGTTGATTTAAATGGGAGTGGTGAGAAGAGGTTTTGACCTAAGCTTTCAGTTTTTCCCCATTGTTGGCACTGATATTTTCATATATTACTGTTATGATGTTGATATAGGTTTCTCCTAGTTTATTCACTGTTTTGTTATGAATGGGTGCTAAATTTTGTCAAAGGATTTCCTCTGCAAATTGTTTATTTCCTTAGCATATCTTTCCAGGGTTATTTTTGTGAATTCTACTATGTCATTTTTTTCTTGGCTTATTGTCAGGAGCATATACATTTTTATATGCTCCCCAATAGTTTCACTATTGCATAAGCACACTTACATTAACCAACAATAAGATGCTTAGTTAATTCAAATATTATAGACTCTATTTATTAAGTATTAAATACACGCACACTGACAAAATTTCTGGACAACTTCAGTCTCCCAAATTAATTTGCCTCATCTACTTCAAAATTGAGGATTTGTGCATTAAAGTTTTCTCGAAGATTTAGATCTCCCATGAACATACTCGGCAGTTCAACCAAATATTTATGCTTTTCTTCAAATTCAGTTATGGGCTTTTGGGATTTGATGCTTCTTGCTATTATTACAGGCTGGTTATGTGTGTTTTCTTCTTCAACATACAGACCCTTATCAATGAATTATTGCTTCCCCTGCAGGAGTGGAAGAATCAAATCCACCTTGTAGAGAGTTGCCTGATTTTTTGTTTCCTTTAAATCTTTTCTGACTCTAGAAAGTTATTTTCTGTGCTCAGGCATTCCTCCATGGGGTCCTCTGCCCTTGGTTTCCTAGCCTCTTCTTTAGTACACGCCTATCAAAATTCTTGTAACTGCCATTTAACTCTCAAATAGGTACCTAACTATAAAAACCACCTATGATTCTACACATGTGGTTCTTGCCTGTTTAGTGGAATCATACAAAACTGATTTAGGATGTCAACTTTTTGTGCTTTTCCAGTTTGTTCCATATATGCTAATTCATAAAACTTCTGGCTTCTGTATTATCAGCATTATCTTGAATATTTCTCTTGCAGCATAACAATAATGATGAGATATCTAAGACAGCCACTCTTCTATAAACATATTACTATTTTGTGAGTGAAAAATGGGACTGAGTATTTGAGAAAACTCTAATTTCAGGGTCTGATTTCCACATCTACACCTATTCCAGGAAGCAGAAAACCCTGAATTAAGTTCCAGCTCTGCTACTGACTCTCTGTGTGACCAGGGACAAGCCAATGAATCTTCCTACACCTCGGGTTCCTCATTTGTAAAGTGACAGAGTTGGACTGGATGATTTCTGAGACCCATTTACAGTCTTCTTTGCTGTAATTTTTTCATCATTGATATTCATTGTGATTTGCAAAGAGATGAGAATTTTGAGCAAAGCTTTTGATTTAAAGTCTGTGCTCAGAAGCACTGCTTAACAGGTACAGAGAATACTAATGAGGGGATTTAGATATTTCTGAGAATGAACTCCAATGACCACCAGTCTTCATTCTACTGAATTCCAGATCCCAGAATATTCATTTTCAGATATAATCTTCATTCCTCAGGGAGAACATAAATAACAATAAAAAACAAAAGTTGTAAAGAAAGTCAGCTGTGACATAGAACATCTTTGCGTATATGAATCACATGTTAACCTACCCACTGGAGTGTGCCTAGAAAGGGAGCAATCAATTTGACATGTAAAATATTTAAAAATGTCTAAAATAAGAATATGTGCAATATTATCAAACTGAATATATAACAGAATATAGGAAATCACATTGTCTTTTTGTTATACATAGATGATGCTAAGTATTGGTTAAACTAATAGGATAAAATTAAATGTTAATACAATTTTTTCTATGATTAATAATCTTAGAATTTAATTCTCAAGTTCTTAATTACAAAAATGATAGCAATTACAAATACCAGCCCCTATAATTTTCATGAGGAGGATTAAGAGGAATGATCTATGTACAAGCACTTTGTATAATGAAAAGTTTTAAACTATGTGTTATAATAGTAATTATGGTGTAACTAGTGATAGCACTAACTTTTCATAATATTGCAAACGTGATTCTTGAATGGGAAGTAAATCCTAAGACCTGCATCAGGTCTTAGTAGATTTCTGTTGGTCTCCTTGGAATCTATCTCCCATAAGTAATAGAGAACCATGAATATGATTGTTTCTATGGAAATAATGCATCACAATTTCCAAGGTTAATTTTTCAAGCATACATACTTAAAATTGGAAAGATATAATG